>JAGDQP010067208.1:0-11179 GCA_022664845.1 Lepisma saccharinum
CTTTTTATCCATCCGAACTACAGAACCTGCCCATCTCATAATATTGAGTGATTCGTACTGCCTATAGAGTTCTTTATTTTGCAACCTTCATCAGTTTGCAGTCATATTATTCAGTACGCCCGTATATAATCTTCTTCAAGACCTTATATTTTCAAAGATTCACCATTTATATTCACCTGCCAGGGTTATATTCAAACTTCTTCAACCTAACGTTATTACTGAAGAATTACTGTTCTGTATATTTTCAACTTCCGTTATATTTATCGCGAGTTTGGAAGCTTCTGGATTGAATATTAAAACGCATTTCCCAATACTCAACAACCTTTTTCTTTCTTCTGTTACTTCGTTTCAGCTTGCTACATACACTCCCAACTATTCAAACTTATTTTCTCTATGATTTAATTGTAAATTGTTATATTGTTTGTTTACTCCTTCCTTTCTGCTTCGACTATCTACTACATTTTCTCAATATTCAAATGTAGGACTATCTCCTCGAAACCCTCCATTAGTGTATCACCGGTACTAATTTAGAACATCTATATTGTCCCTTATTAAATCTAATCATCCGCGTAATCGAACAGTTGGTTCAGGCCATATTATATAAGTCAGTTCCTGACCTTTGTCATTTTTAGATTCGGCTATTCTAAAGCAAACCTGAAAAGTAGTTCTGAACTCGATTGCCGTGTGGTTAAGACGATGGCCCACATTGTTCACGACGTTTTGGTCCGAATCCTGCCGGAGGTATGGATGCTTGTGTTATTTTTTATAAAGCGTATTGCATACATTCAATTGTAATGGACCGAAGCCAGTAGTTCTTAAAATAACACAAATAATAAAGGAAAGTTTACCAAAGCGTGAAGAGTAATGGAAATAGGGCATCGCCTTGATTCAATCCCCTGTGAATCTTGGATATATTATTATAATGTATACCTATTCTGCTAA
Source organism: Lepisma saccharinum (assembly GCA_022664845.1). Classification (NCBI taxonomy): domain Eukaryota; kingdom Metazoa; phylum Arthropoda; class Insecta; order Zygentoma; family Lepismatidae; genus Lepisma; species Lepisma saccharinum. Next base: position 943 of record JAGDQP010067208.1, read on the forward strand.
TGGGGTCCTTGAGATGAACATTTAAAAAACAATCCAAATCGTTGTAGCATATTGTGCAGTTCTTTCCCATTTGATAGAATCATACGCTTTCTTAAATTAAATTAACAACTGGTGAACTGTCTCGTTGTACTCACATTCTTTCTCTGATAATTGTCTGAAGGCGAAAATCTAATCCTAGGTTGATCTGTATTGGTGATACTCTAAATCTGTATTGGTGATTTCCAATTATTTCACCTGTATTGTATACGAATAAGTGGGTTAGCAGAATATTACTGCAATACTGCAAGTTTGGTAACAGGTTGAGAATAACAATGTTCTTCGCAAATCATTAAAGTATGACTTATCGCCTTTCTTTAATGTTTGGAACTGTAACAGTTTCTTTGGAAGCATCCATATAGTTATCGTTAGCCATATATTCCTCATATAGCACTTATTAATTTGTATAGTCCGTTAACTAATGCTAAACTTTCTGTTTTGATTTTTTCGAGTGCGATATTGTTAATATCAGGTGATCTGGATTATTCTTTCAGTTTGTGCAGCATAGACATGTTAAGAATATTACAGTTTCGCTTTATTTTACATTTCTTTGAAGGATTTCTTTTCTTGGCCTGATGAGAACAATCTTTATAGAACATTGTTCACTAATTTCTGTCCGCCATATATAATAATAATAATAATTCACAACCATATTCAATCCACTACTGTATGAGGCCTCTCCCGGAAGAAGGAGTTGATCTACAACCCCCACGCTGACCAGACGTGTTGGGAGAGAAGAGCCAAAGCTCTCAACTGTGATCGCAAGTTTTTTTATTCACAGCAGCTCCCCAGTTGCATCACAATACTGGGTGGGCACTGTTCCAGACCCTCTCGCTTTGGCAAAAATCCCTTGGTAGAACCTGGAATCGAACCCGGGACCCCACGATCAGCAGTCAGCGACGGTAACCACTAAACCAGCGGAGCTGTCCCACCATATACATATGGCCAGGAAACCAGGAAAGGACCAGAAAACCGAGAACTGTCGCTCTAAAAGGCTTTTGCACCTAATTCTTGCTGAGGCTTAAGGAAACAAACTGGAGTAGACGCTTGATCTTCAATCCATACGTTCACGTCGTGGGACCTGTTAGTACCCAAGCAACTGCTTGGCGAACTAATATGGATGGGCTGCTCACTAACCCGCATTAACAAACAGTGTGGTGAGTCTGCACCCCTCCCTCATATCACATGATGGTACAAGTAAGGAAACAGCCTCGGAGACCCTCATTACCCGGAGGACGGAATGCAGCTGGCAAAGGCAATGGTGAGTCCTACAGCAAGTCAGAGGATGAAAATGCCCCGGTTTGGACTGTAGACTGCCAGGACACCGCCACTCCAACTCGAACGGATGAATACATTGCAACTCTGAACTCTCGGACACGTGCAGGAGAGGACAAATTAGAAGAATTGGAGAATGAACTTAGGATTAAGTGGGACATCATAGGACTATAAGAAGTGTGAAGGAAGAACAGTTGGAAGTACCGTCATGTCACACGTTCTACTGCAAAGGAACAGAAAATGGAAAACCGACAGTTGTTGGCCTAATAATTAATAAAGATCTGAAGACATGGAGCACAGAAATGGAAGGAATTAAAGATAGAATCGCACGAGTAATAATAAAGAGATACAGCATAGAAGTTATACAAGTATATGAACCATCAACGTCACATCGGGAGGAAGAGGTCGAAGATCTATACGATGATTTTGAATAGTAGAAAATCGCATTACAAAATTGTAATAGAAAACTTCAATACGAAAGTAGGAACTAAGCAGAACAGTGACCCGAAAGTGGGAAACTGTGGCTTTGGAAAAAGAAATAAGAGAATAGAGAAGTTAGTGGAATACTAGAAACCAACAGACTGTTCGTTTCCAATACATTTTTCAAGAAGTCGACCCAAAAAAAGTAGACAATGAAAGGCTTAAATGGGACTAAAAACGAAATAGATTACGTTTTACCGAATAACAGGGAGATTCTACAAGACGTGTCTATTCTGAACAGTTTCGAAATCTTGAGTCATCATAGGATAGTAAGCTATAAGCTGAAACTAAATACTGGACTTGAGATAATGAAGCTTATGGCAGGAAAACCACCAGTTTTAGATCTGGAAAATCTAGCGAATACGGACAGACATTCGAGATAGAACTAAACAACAGATTCAGCGCTGAGATAGTAAGAGAAACAGCCAAAAAATAGCAGGTATCAAAAAGAAAAAAAGAGAGCAAAATCTCAGAAGAAACTAAACTCTTGATGAAGAAAAGAAGGGAAATGAAAGAAGATAAAAATTACATAAAGAGGATTGAGTATATAGAGAGCTAAATAAAACCGTAAGGAAGAAAATAGGAGACTATGTGCAAGGATACAACGAGCGTCTTGTTAGAAATATGATCGAGAAAAACAAGAACCTGAAGAAAACGAAACAGCAGCTCATGATAAGAACAAAACAATTACTGTAATTGCAGCTAAGAGTCCAGATGGGTTCGTTACACGAAATAAGGGAGGAATTAGTAAATATCTAAAAATGTTTACAGGGAATTGTACTACTCCGACGAAGAACTAGGAAACGAAAATTCAGAAGAAAATGATGTTGAAGTTCCAGACGTAATGAAAGAAAGAAATGGATAAAGTATTTCGAGGAATGAAAAACGGAAAATGGCCAGGAGAAAATGGACTCACAGGAAAGATGTTTAAATGGGGAAAGGAAAAGATGAAAGATGAACTTGCCAAATTATTTACAATGTGCATGAGGAAGATAGAAATACCGTCAAGTTGGAATAATGCTGTTATCATTTTGTTGTACAAGAAAGATTATTGCCAATATGAAACGATTTTGCTAAATATCTGGCACTTGTTAAATTTGAATTCTTTTGAAAATTTGGAATACTGACATTATTACATTAGTACTGTTTAAACGACAATATTATATGAAGAACTTATACTTGATAATTTGCAGTCACAAATTTGTTCATACAATGTATTTGATGTATGGAGTTTGGTCTCCGTCTTTCTTTCTTTCTCTCTCTCTCTCTTTCTCTGTATGTGTGTGGTTGTGTGTGTTCGAACAAGGTTTCGTAGATAACATAATGATGAATCCTGCATGATGTCCATATTATTATTTTCTTTCCTTTGATTTAATTCCTATTTCTTCGAACTTAACGTGAATGTAATTTCTGCCTAACTCTCTCGTGGTTCTCTAAATGATACTCAAGGATTAAAGCTTTCTTGCTCCAAATGGAGGAATATCCTGACTATGCCATATTTTACTGTTATGTTGGTCGTCTATTAGGTGTACAGTGAAGCAATTCTCATGGAATAATCGTAAATCCTAAGCTTTCTTAGCAGCATCTTGAGTAAGAGATAATTTTATATGAAAGGGTATTGCATGTTTATACAAAGCTTGGTGTTAACCAAAAACCCATAGAGTCTCTACTGCAAAGATGTAGCTGTAATTCATAAGAAAGAGCATAATTTATACTGAGAGAGATTAATATATACCGGTATATTACGATAATAATTCTAATTTTATTTTGGTTTATTACAAGATGCCACTGCAGCGTGTTGGGCTAGCGAATAGTGAGCAAGAGGGTAGCATATATGAAGAAGGTAATGACAATGTCAATGAAGTTAATCCAGATGATAATACCTATGATACAAGACGGAAAATGAGAAAACCAAACACTACTGAGGTATTAATGAAAGGAGCTGTACATGAGGAGAATGGAGTGAACAAAATACTCGTGTTATCAAACTATGTCTGCAAATATGATGGAATGTATACAGAACTCATTTGCAGGAAGAAAAGGAGGAAAGACAGAAGGACAGAAAGTGAAGAAAAAGAAAGGCAACGAGAGGAAAGGAGAAAGATACTGAGAGAGATTTACTAGAATAATTCTATTTTTATTTTATTTATTACAAATAGAAGATGTTAAATTGCGTGAAGTTCGTTCGGAAGACTACACTTTATTTTTAAAAGCAAACTTCCAATCGGTCTGAAGCCTAAAGTTTATAATGAATGTGTCTTACCTGTAATGATGTCCAGCTGTGAAACTTGAAAAAGAGACGATCGAGACGACGTCCAAATGCAAGACGGGTAGATGAAATCAGGCGATTTCAGGAGGTACATGGATGAGGATAGCATCAGACCAAGAAATGCTGAAAGAAGTGGAGGAGACCTTCATCGAACAGTGGAGAGAAAATGGCTGAATATATATATATTCAATTGAATGAAGTCTAAGTTTAGCAAAAGCCAACAAACGGGGTTTGAACAATGTTTGGTGTTTAATATTATGTACATAACTACAAAGAAAACCTAGTTTTGTGTAAAATGAAACTACGGTATTATAAAAAGCAACAGCAATGCAGATTGTGGAGTAAAATTGGATAATGAATTTCCGGTTTATGAAACCTAAAATCAGTTTACGTGTATCTTGGAAAGAAATGCGTATAAGGAGGACAAACACATCGAGATCAATTTCCGATCATTCAGAAGTTATATCTAATAGTTATAATAAACCTAAGAAATTAAAATTAAAAAAAAAAATACTTTGTCCTAAGCGTATGCGTGCAAACGTGTATTTTATCCGTTGTCTAGGACAGAGGCAAAAGGACGTTGACTTGGGGGAGAGTGTAACCCGTGCCGTATCGGTAACAGCCTATTGTTTATCCAATTAAGAAATTAACACAATTGTTCCATCATGTTCCTCGTTGTATATTAAACTTGAATACAAGCAATGTATTGCTTCAGATGCTGTTCACCAGAGCATAATGTGTATAAAATGCGACTTACTTTATATATATATATAAAGGCGTCTATGCTGCACAAATGGAAAAAAATCAGATCATCTGATATTAACAATATCGCAGTCGAGAGAATTAAAGCAGAAACTTGAGTATTAGTTAACGAATTACACAAAATTGATAAGTGCTTCATGAGGAATATATTGCTAACAATAACTGTATGGATAAGTGTTATATGCTTTCAAAGAAACGCAAAGCCTCGGTTACAGGTGAAATAATTGGAAATCACCAAAGCAGGCTTAGAGTACAAGAATTTCCTCCAGTTCCATGTTGCTTCTGAGTCTCCACTCTTCGTTTTCTTTCACTGATCCATATATGTTTTACGGAGAATTTTCCTTTCAAAAGTGTTAATCTTTCTTTCCTGTTCTTCTGTGGGTGTTCACGTTTCTGAGTCCTATGTTTGGTACTGGTCGTACCAGGGTGCGGTATACCATTAACTTGCTGCTTCTTGAAATGGCTTTACTGTTAAATAATTGTCTGTTTTCATAATATGCTTCATTCCCTTTCATAATTCTTTCTGTGATGTATATTCCATTATTGTTTGTTTGTATTGTTCACCACGATACCTAGATATTGAAAGCTTTGTACTGTTTCGAAGGTTCTTCGTTCGATCTGTAGGCCGCTGGTATTACGTCTATGTTCTTTTCTAGATACTACCATATATCTTGTATTCCTTTCGTTCGCTTCTAGCTCTAATTTAGTGGATTCCTCTTCTAGTTCTTGGTAGACGTGCTTCAGTTTGTTTTGCGTTCTTATAAATATTACTATATCATCTGCATAGGCGACGAGTTGGCTAAGCTTCGTAAATATCATGTTCCTTTGGTCGATCTTTTGACAGGCAATATGTAGGGCAAGTATGAATAGTGTAGTAGATAGTCCGTCTCCTTGTCTAACACCGGAGTTGAATTTAAAGCTGTTACTTAATTTGTGTCCATCACTTTCACCTTGGCTGTGCTGTTCCTCCGAGTCATCTGTATTAGTCTTGTCAGCTTTGTTGGGATTTTCTGGTCTTCCATATCCCTTATCATTGTATTTCTATCTATACTGTCAAAGGCTTGTTTGAAGTCTACGAATAGCATATGAAGATCTTGATTATATTCATAATGTCTTTCTACTATCTGCTTTATTATAAATAATTAGTCACTTTTACTCCTGTTCTTAAGGAAACCACACTGATCCAACAATGTTTTCTCTACAGACCTTTACTCTATCGTTTAAGATGCTTGATATCATTTTGTATAATAAAGAAATCACCTCTGTAGTTGTTGCAGTTTCTCAGTCGTTCGTCATCTTCTCTACCTCTCATATTATATTTATAAATTCATGTATCATTTTAGTTAACTCTCTTCCTCTATATTTGATCATCTCCGGGGCGATGTTATCTTCCCCTGGCGCTCCTTCATTCTTCAATCTTTTTATACTATTTTTTACTTCTTCATTAGTTGGGGCTTCAGATATTTCATCTGTGTAGGTCTTTCCGTCTACATCTCCCGGGCTGCCTTCTTTTCTACTATCCTGCTCATTGGTACCATCGTTTTTCTTATTTAACACTTCAGAAAAGTGTTCCATCCATCTGTTCTTAATTGCTTCCTGATTATACAATATTACGTCTTCTTGGCTCCTACAGCCAAGTTGATTGGGTTGATATGATATCCTTTACTCATCTTGTCCACTGCAATATAGCGTTTTCGCCTTTCCGTTTTGTTTACTCAGTAGTCCTATTTCTTCTAGTTGTTTCTTAAGACATTCTTTCTTTCTGCTCTTATAGAGTTTCTTTACATGTTTCCTTAGTTCTTGGTATTCATATTTCCTTAGTTGTTTCGTGTTTCTTTCTGGAGCATCTTCACCCTTGCTTCATTCTTTTCTCCAATTATTTTTCTGCACTCTTCGTCAAACCATTCTATTGTTTAGGCTTTTCCTTAGTTTCCACTACCCGTGCACTAGCTGCTACTATCTGCGCTTTAATTTTGCTCCATCTTGCTTCCACTTTTGTTGTGTTGTTTCCTTATGTTGTGTGTTCTACCGACTCTGAAGATCTTGCAGTTTTTTATCCAGATTTTCTTGGTATGCTTCCCTTCCTCTTTTTGTCATAAGTGATTCTACGTTCTACTTTCTTTTTCCATTTTCTTGTTTTCTACTACTGTTTGTTCTTTCCCTTACTTTGGTTTCGACTTTGAAGTGATCTGAATCCCAGTTGGGCCCTCTGCAACTTCTGACATCTGTCACTGATGATCCATGTCTTGTGGAAACTAGAATATGGTCTATTTGGTTTACTTCATTGGTATTGTGCCAGGGATCCTCCAGGAACCTAAGTGAATTTTCTTGTGTGGGAATGCTGTGCGTTTGTTGTAAAGATTGTTTCTGATGGCAAATTGATTGAGTAGAGAACAGTTTTCGTTGTTTGGTTCACGTAGTGTGTGTTGATCTGAGACCTTGCATTTTGCGTCCTCTCTGCCTGTTTTAACGTTGCAATCTTCCATTATTAATATTATCTGAATATATTTCAGAGTTTTACTACAAACATGTTTTAACTTGCTATAGACTTCAGCTTTTTCTTCTTCCTTGGAGCATACGCTGATATTATTGTCAAATTTTAGAACTTTTCTTTGATTCTAATTTTGCATAGCCTGTCGTTCACTGTTTCAGCTTTTAATAAGCTTTATTTTATTCTCTTTGTGATTAAGAATCCGGTGCCAAACTTTTCTGTTCTGCTTTCTGGGCCACTCTATATCACTGTGAACTTCTTCTTACAAATTTCTTCCTGTCCTTACCACCTGAATTCCTGTAGTAATACTAGTTCAAACTTATATATTAATACTTCATCGGCTATCTCCATCATTTTCCCAACCTGTAACATAGTTTGTACATTCTATGTTCCTAAAGTAAAGTCCAAGTTTTTGCTTTGTCCATTCCATTTAACATTACAGTTTGTCATCAGAGGCTTAGTGTTGGGTTTCTTATCAAGAAGTTTTTTCGAGGGTGGAGTTGTTAGTCCCATGCACAACCCCAAACTTGGAGGACCAGGTAATTTTCTGTCAGGGTTTTCTTCCCTTAACCCTTGTAGATCCCTCTTCCAACTGCAAGGCAGCAGTGCTTTCTGTCGGGGTTGTCTCCTCCCTGCTTATTTCGCAGCTAACACTTATATCTGTGGGTCGTCCCACTATCCGCAACCCGTGGACACGCCCAATGGCAGTCGGCACTCGGTAGCCCAAAAGGTGGGGTGGGGGGGAATGAATAATTCTCAATAATTCAGAATCGAGGCGTTGAATGAAAATTTTGTTTGCGGATATTTGTTTCTAATAACTTGATGGATATCAGGAGTGGAAAATTGCTGTTACCAGGTTGTCAATGTTGCCAACTTGGTATAATGTTTATTTTATCTCAAATGGCGCCACGTTAGTTTATTCAATGTGTGGTGTCATCTAAGGATGGCTGTCAACATACGTGAAGCACAGAACACAATATTACAAACTGTGAATGTTATACCAGTTAGAGATAAAAAAATTGAAACATTTCTTTAAAAGAAGGTGCAGTTTTTCACAGTACAATAGAGCTATTTAAATGGTATACCTAACTAACTAACTCTATGGCTTATGGAACTCGCAAGTTCATCGCCGCAGTAACAAACGTTCGCCATTGGATTCTATCCTGGGCAGTATCAAGCCAGTTTTCATCACGAACACCTACTTCTCGAAGATCTCTTCTAATATTGTCCTCCCAACGACGTCTCGGTCTTCCCAATGGCCTCTTTCCATCGGGCCTTCCAACCAGGATTGAATACAATCTTCGTTTTCCCCCCATCCGAGCTACATGCCCTGCCCACCTTAGTCGTCTCGATTTCATTATTTTTACAACATCTGGTGAATCGTACAGTCCGTGGAGTTCTTCATTATGCAGTCTCCTCCACTCTCCAGTCATCTCGTCCCGTTTTGGCCCATATATCTTTCTCAAAACCTTATTTTCAAATACACGTAATTTATGTTCATCTGCTAGGGTCGTACTCCAACTTTCGCAACCGTAGAGAATTACCGGCAGAATAACCGTTCTGTATATTTTTAATTTCAATTTCCTTGATATTAATCGCGATGCTAGAAGTTTTTGGACTGAGTAGAAACATGCGTTCCCCGATACTAAGCGACTTTTTATTTCTTCCGTGACCTCATTTTTGCTTGTTACGTATGCTCCCAAGTATTTAAATTTGTTTACTTTCTCTATGACCTCATCCCTAATTCTTATGTTTTTAATTCCTTCATTCCCTGTGCTTCGGCTTGTTACCATGTATTTTGTTTTATCTATGTTTACCTGTAGACCTATCTCATCGCACGCTTCTACTAAGACATCGGTGTTGCTTTGTAGTGCATCTATATCGTCCCCTATTAAATCTACATCATCCGCGTATACAAACAGTTGATTCAAACCATTCAATGACAGTCCCTTTTTGTCCCCTTTAATTTTTAAAATCGCATATTCTAACGCGAAGTTAAACAGTAGTGGTGACAAGGCATCGCCTTGTTTCAATCCGTTGCGAATCTTGAAACTATCTGACATATTATTACCTATCCGTACTCTGCTTATGGGGTCGCTGAGACACATCTTCACTAGTTGGACCAATTTTTTCGGTATTCCAAATCGTATCAGGATACTGTATAACTTTTCCCTTTTGATAGAATCATATGCTTTCTTAAAATCAATGAATAGCTGATGAACCGTCCCATTGTATTCCCATTTCTTCTCCAAAATTTGTCTCAAAGCAAAAATCTGGTCCAACGTGGATCTATTTCTTCTAAATCCACATTGGTGATCTCCAATTATTTCATCTACGTATACATTTAGGCGTGTTAACAGAATATTACTTAATACCTTGTAACAAGTTGGAAGTAACGAGATTCCGCGGTAATTATTGCATTCCGACTTATCGCCTTTTTTGTAAATCGGAACAATTATTGATGTTTTCCATTCCTTTGGGAGCTCCTCCTTTCTCCATATAGCACTTATCAATTTATGTAGTTCCTTGGTTAGTGCCGTTCCTCCTGTTTTAATTAATTCGGCTGGAATATTGTCTATTCCTGGTGATTTGAAATTTTTCAATTTCTTAACCGACATTTCGATCTCGATCTCGCTAGGTTCGGGAATCCACGGTTCTGCGGTATGGATTTCAAATTCCTCTGTTTGTTCCCCGCTGTGTACATTAAGAAGTTTGTCGAAATAACTTTTCCACACATCGACAATTTTAGTCGGATCCGCCTGAAGATCTCCACGTTCATTTCTAATCATTCCTAACCTCGGCTGGTAACCTTTTCTTAACGAGTTTACCCCTTTGTATAGATCTCGTATGTTATTTGTCTTCCCGTTTTCCTCAATCTCCTGAATCTTCTGCGTCAGATATTCTCGCTTTTTGTTTCTGAACCC
>JAGDQP010067209.1:0-11179 GCA_022664845.1 Lepisma saccharinum
CTATTAAACGTTAATTTCATATCAAACGTGACACCAAGATTTTTTTTATCCACGTCGAGCCTACTTATGAATGTAACAATTAAATCTATAAATCGTTTTATTTTTACTGAATGATAAAATTTCGTATTAATTGCAAGTTGATTGATAACGCACCAGTTAGTAAAGTTGCCTAAACTATGCTGTAGTTTTATGGCATCTTCATGGAATTAATTTTAGCATATATTTGAGGTCATCCGCAAATAACACTTTTTCATTATCTGGTAAGAATTATGGTAGGTCATTAATGAACAAGAGGAACAACAACGGTCCAAGATTCGAGCCTTGCGGGACTCATGACAGTGCTATACATTCGTCAGATTTGTGTTTCCTTAAATAGAACAGACCGTCTGCGATTAGTTAGATAAGAGCACATGAACCTAATCAAAGGCAGAGAGAAGTGATGGTGATTTAATTTACTTAGTAATACATTGTGATTAAGTCTGTCAAATGCCTTTTCAAAGTCAATATAAATTGCATCGACTTGCTTTCCTTTGTCCAACGAGTTTTCAATAAAATCTGTAACAGTTGTAAGGTTGGTTCCCGTGGATTCTTATGAAAAATGCCATGTTGTTTAGTTGAGATAATTGTCTTCAAATGATTAATAATTCGTTGATATACAATCAGTTCAGAGAATTTTGCAAAGATTGGTAAGATTGCTATAGGCCTGTGGTTGGTAATTTCTCGTCTGTTGTTTGTTTTAGGTATAGGACAAACTAAAGCAGATTTCCATTTGTTAGAGAAAATACATGCTTTTAGTGCCAAGTTGAACGCAATCAATAGGGAATATTTAAATGTATCAATACATCCTTTCACTATATCTAACTGTCGTTTTGGATTTTAGATTCTTGACAGCCTTTCCTATTTCGTTCAAATGTATTTGATCAACAGACAGTATTCAGATTTGCTATCAAAATTATAGAACGGTTGAGAAGAGGATACAAATACTGATTCAAAGTACTGTCCAAACGTATTGCTAATTTCTTCATTGTTACACAAATCTGATCCTGAAATTTTCATATATTTTGGGGAAGATGTTCTGTTTTGTTTTTAATAAATTTCCACAGTTAACCGAGATCATCATTGATATTATTTTCAGAATTTGATATAAAGGTCTTATAGGCGATTTTTATGTCTTTCTTGACTTCCCTACGGAATCGATCTAATTCCTGATAGTAGGGTTTTGAATTTTCAATTTTGTATGTATAGACTTTATATGATAAACTGTTTTTACATTGAGCTTCCTAATAACTTCTTTAGTAAACCAAGACGGATACTTTGGGACAGAGTTTTTTTTTTGCAGGGGGACACATTTGATAATTATTTCATAAATAATATCTTATAGTTTACTAACTAAGTCATTAACATTATTATACTCTTTTAAGCATTTCCAATCAACTTCCAGTATACTTTTAGGTAGGTTTAACGTACTTTATGACTTGGTTCTTTTTGCGCCCTTAGTTTAGTAAATATTGTAGTGGTTATCTTGTTGATAACTTTTAGTAAATCATAGAAAAACTGTCACTTTTTTCTTGCCCCCCTCTGAAAACCACAAGATGGGCGCCCATGTTCCCGCCTACGACACCCGGATTTCCTGGCTCTGGCTGGAATCTTGAATCTCCTGGATGTGACGCAAACCTGGATTAGATTCATCAGCTCGTAAATTACATCGCCAACTGAGAATTATGACGTTACCTGAACTGAATTTCCCAATTTTGATGGAACCAGATTTGACTACCCGAACCAGGTGGTTTTGAATGTGAAATAATAATAAAAAAAACTCTGATTTGACCTCAATGATAATCGGAGCACTGATCGAAGACAGCGGAACATCGATCAAAGACAACGAATCATTAATCGAAGACAACGGAACACCAATCGAGGACAGCGGAACAGGCTGGATTAAAAATCTCAATTTGAAAGAAAATTGCAAACGTTAGCAGCCCTTTGACTTGGGAATTTTCGTAAAACGTCTATTTTCAAGAGTCGAGTCCTAACTGAAACCTACTTTGCCAGCATTGGGACTGTTTCTGGAGCTATGTTTTTTTATTATGATGGACTTCCTTCATTACACTAGCCCTTCTCTCTTCATGTCACCTACAATCGGCTCCCGGAGGATGATCGAAACATGTCACCGACAACTTGACAGTGATCCAGGTCCTACTTAGATGTCCAGAAATTAATCTACATCAAAACTACCAGCAAGAAGAAAAATGTCATGGATTTCTTTTCTGATTTATTGTTGTATCCTTCATTGTGGATACAATAAAAAAAAAATATGAGTGTTTTTTAAATTCTGTTTTTTTTATTTCTCAACAATAATATAGTGGTTTTCATTATTCAAGTTGTTTCTAAGTGATAACTTTAAGAAAATATTCTTAAATAGTTTTTAACTAGTTAATTTTAAAACATAAAAAGTGTTTAATTTTCAGGTTTGTGTTCAGTTGGTTATGCTATTATAATTAACAAGTGATAAACTCTTATTTTAGTTTGAAAGTTCAAATTTTCATGTCTTTAACGACATGACAAAACATATCTACTGTTTACTCATTTCAAGAATATCAAAGGCCAATTCCTTTCGTTCATTGAAGATTTGTGAAACGTTTTTGGTAGATTTTTTGTTGTTGTTTCCTAGGTCCTACAGAGAAAGGAAAAAAGGGAACTACAAGAAAGATAAGGAAAACACCCTTTAGTAGAACTGGAATGGTAAGCAGGTCAGTACTGTACTTCTCGACACTCTGAATCAAGTGTTATTGTCGATACGGAGCATCCTTTACTAATAAATATGTTTCTCCCATTAGCACAAATCCGGAAGTGGGTGATAGCTCTCTTTTTAATGTGTATTATAAGAATTTCCCTTGTTTTTACCCACTGTGTTTAAAGCTACATAGTGTTGGAATTATGAATAGATTCAAACCAGAAGAGCGCTAGTAGAATGCAGAGGAAGATAGCGTCCACGTCCATAGTCTACGACTATGCCGATAGTCATCTTTGAAACTAAGGAAAACCAATCAGAAAGGCCCGAAGGAGAATCCGAACCTGCGGATTCAAATTCTGCAACTGTAGCCATTACAACGCTGGGGCTTGGTCAGGCATCTCTTTAGTATACGTCGGGCGTTCCATTTGGAACCGTAAATGGAGCAGTCACGGATGGTGTCTATGAAAGGTGATTTGCATCACGTATAATAAAAGTACCGGGTTGGAGTTACTGGTCTTCCACCAGGCGCTTCCCCAGGTGGCGGATAGGGGAATGCCTACCAGATATGGTGGGTAACGTAAATATTCCGGGGAGGGCCAAAACCAGTACTACTGCCTTGCAGTTAGTAGAGGGAGGCTAGGGGAAAATAAACCCGAAAAAAAATATCATGGTGACAGCAAGCAGCATCACCATTACCACTCTGAGGCTGAAGATGAATGACATCGGCAAGGCTCAGATGGACAGAGGACATCTTGATGTCTACCTTTACTGCGAGGTCGTAGAGCAGACAACTCTACACCGCTAAAACATGTCAAGAAATAGTAACAGATGATTCATGGATTCTCCTGGGGTAAAATATTCCGGAGGTAAACTAGTTCTTCATTCGGATCTCCAAGCGGGGACTGCTTCAGGGGGCTCCAAGAACAAGATTAAGATAGACCTTAGAATAGGAACGTGGAACATACGAACTTTATACCAAACAAGCGCTCTTCAGGTGGCGGTACGAGAGATTGAGAAGTACGAGCTAGACATATTAGCGATACAAGAAGTTCGGTGGGAGGGTCAAGATAGCATCCGACAGGGCAAGTACACTTTCTACTACGGGGGAACACAGTCTCACGATTTCGGAACAGGGTTCCACATTAAGAACAGTATCCTTCAGGCGGTTCAGAATATAGAGTTCGTAAACGAAAGACTATCGTACGTTACGATACGTACTCGATGGGGCAACACGCATTTAATAAATGTCTATGCTCCCACCGAGGTGGTTAATGATAACGACAAAGATATATTCTACGATGAGCTAGAGAGGTTGTTTGACCGAGTACCGAAGTATAATTCGATAATTGTGTTGGGTGATTTCAATGCAAAGGTAGGGAGGGAAGAAAAATATAGACCTACTATAGGCAAACACAGTCTTCACGAAAAGACCAACAACAATGCAGAAAGACTAATAACTTTCACAATTTCGAAAAACCTACTGGTAAGGAGCTCGTACTTTGAACACAAAGACATACACAAATACACATGGGTATCCCCGGACGGCAAAACTCTCAACCAGATTTATCACGTATTAGTAGACAGACGAAGACAGACCAACATAATGTATGTTAGGTCGTACAGAGGAGTGGAAGGTGACACCGACCATCAATTAGTGATCACAAAAGTCAGGGTAAAGTTATGCATAGCGAACAGAGAAAGCAAGGGATCAAAACAACTGAAATTCGAAGTTAAACGATTAAATAGCCCGAGCATTAAAGTAGATTACCAACTCGAACTCTCAAATAGGTTAGAAATCTTAGCCGACTCGAGTAATAATAATGATGATATTAATAATGAAATTGATGTAATTAAGATGTGGGAGGCAATTCGTGAAGCAGTTAAGAGCGCAGCGAAGGAAAGTGTAGGTGAGAAGAAAGAACAGAAAAACAAACCTTGGTTTGATGAAGAATGCCTTAAGCTTCATGAGGAACGAAAACAAGCAAGGCAACGATGGCTAAGTAATAAAAGAGAAGCAAATACCAACCACTACAGTAACGCAAACCGAAACGACATACAGAGACACAGAAACAAAAAGCGAGAATATCTGATGCAGAAGATAAAGGAGATAGAGGAAAAAGGCAAGACAAATAACATACGAGTTCTATACAAAGTAGGGATGGTAACGAGACGAGACGAGACGAGACTGGCATCAAGTCTCGTTCTCGTCTCGAATTATTTAGGACAGTCTTGGTCTTGGTCTCTTCTTGATCTGAAAATTCCGGTCTTGGTCTTTGTCTCGGTCTCGATTGTAAACCTCAGTCTTGTTTCGGTCTGGAGTCTCGACACATGTTAGTCTCGGTCTCGTCTCGAGAGTTTCCATCCCTTGACTTGTTTGAAATTGATACGCAGGTTTTTCGATATCAGTACAAGAAGAAGGATATTAATATGATATCAACATAGTTTGTTACGCTGTTAATTTGGGGTTTAGATTTGAAATCATATTCTATAATACAGAGAGAAAAACAGTACAAGTTTAAAGTAATATATAGCTCTAGTTAGGATATATATAGAATACCCATAAGTGAGATACATGAAATTTTTCTATTTTGGAAACGGATCTATGTTATACAACAAATTGCGAAATTGGTTATACGTAACATTTACGTTTTCTATTTCTAAATTATATTTAAATTGACTGAATAACTGTGTTACGTTAAAAATGAAAATTTTATATTTTAGTCGAAATTTTCTACCAGGTTTATAGAAATAAATGAACGTACACTGTTAAAGATTTTCCGAAACATTCCTGAGAATAGCTAGGCAATCATAGTTACCTGGGAATTATCAGTGATTCGGCTAATAAAAGGCATTCATCATACAGTTCTCAGGAATGTTGGGAGGAAAAGAAAAGAAAAACACAAGTCTAAAGATTTAATCACTGGTTCTTTAGTCTAAATTGCTCTAAATTTAGACTGCTGTCCTGACTGCTCTAAATTTCCAGTTAACAGAAAATAGTATAGAGTGTTAAAGTTATGTTGGCTGAATATATAAACTAAGCTGATCCCACGACCTACGCCATATATTAGTCATTTTTGTAATTGTAAATTAGGGCTCGAATTCCCATTCACTCAAAATGTTTCCCATTTCCACCAAAATAAGAAATGACAAAATGGTGACAGCAAACTGTTGATCAACATTGCATGCACAACTACGATAAGAAACAGTTTTCTCATTCTGCGCATGTGCAGAACTGAAAACGAAAAATATCCAGATAATCATACAAAAAGTCTCTGAGTTTTCCTCTATTTCATTTAAACAACAGGAAATACTAAAAATTCTGCGAAACTTTCCTTAAAATTCCTAGAAACGCTAATAAAAGTTTTAACAGTGTACAGTACTTGATAAAAAAATTTTACTTATTGTAAACTTTTGTATAAGGAAATAATCACATAAAAATAAATTAAAAATAGCATTCACCGAACTCCACAGCAACACGAATCAGTTAGTTTGCAATACTGCTCTTGATTGATTAAAATAACCAATTCATAAGTATGGATTACAGCTGCACGTCCATACATTAAAGCAAAAAGAAAAGAGTGAAGTGTTTTTCCGGCTAGGCTCTTCTTTAGAATAGCGTATTGCGAATCTTATAAACTGAAATAAGCACATTGGTATTTCAAAGAAGCCGTGTTATTAAATTAAAATATCATTCCAAAAGTCCTAGCAAAGCATGGCTTAATAGGTAAAAAAAATAGCTGTCCTGTTTCTAAGGCACACTATGTGCAATCTTATATCCCCTCTACGTCTGTCTGTCGACATCTTTCGACTCAGGAACTACTAGGGCTACGTAGGTGTTTGAGTTGTTGTTCAGGAGGTCTCGAAGCAACTTCACCAACGACATATAGATAATTAAAATTTGACACTCGCTCCACCTTACTTGATTTTCATTAAAACAATACTGTTTTTATCGAATGTACAGGGATATTTACGTGATAGGTTGTGCAGAATTTCCTCTATATGAACTATGAAGTTCCTAAGAGAAACTGTATACAATATTTAGACTTCAGCAACGAGTGCTGGGAAACCTTATACAATCGCTATATCTATTTGTCGACAACCTTTACATCAGGAACTACCAGGGCTACGAAGATAGTTGAGGTGTCCCGCGACTGAGCTTCATCTTGTTTGTTTCCATATATTTCCTACGTAGAAATATATGTTGTCTCCATCTTTTCTAAGGTCTCCATCTTTCCAGTTTTTTAGAAAAAATATGATAAGTAAATGGTGTAAGAAAATATCTATATCACAATTTAGACAGTTTGGCTTCTTGACGTATGCTTTACAGCCTTTACGGGATCAGTCTAGCAGAGACTGATATAAATGGGAGAGTGTCAACAGTAGTAAAAGACTATCAGCAGGGAGAAAGCATGAGGAAGAAAATTCGCAGAAGAAAATAACTGTATGTATTAATCCGTCCCCGAAACAATCTCCAATACTTTTATATTACTACGGCAACATAAAATAGTTTGGCATTGATAACTGACTACTTATATGACTTATAGTCATATTTTAAAACATGTTAAATAAAATTTATCAGAATGAAACTAATTGTCACGAGACATCTTCTAGTATAAACAATATGAACAAAAGCATTCAATTAATATTATCACCATTCATGAAAATATAGTTTATAGTCTCAAGAGGTAAGTCTCGGTCTCGTCTCAATAGATAACTCTCGGTCTTGGTCTCGTCTCGAGTAGGTCTCGATGCATAGTCTCGGTCTCGTCTCGATTCCCCGTATATGGTACTGGTGTTTCTAGCCACCTCCGCTCCCAAAGTTTCTCGGTTAAACTCAAACAAAAGAGTACGAGGGAAATTCTGTATATGGGCTCAATACACAAATAACACTATTTTTTTCAAACCTGTAAAACTCAAGGTGTCCGCACTGTTGCCAAACTAAAAACAAAAGGTACGTCAATTCAATACTTCTTCTCGTTAAGTGTTATCTGCTCATCTACATCAGAATGCAAGCAAGCGTTGGGAGCTCCGGGGGATTTTTCATTGAGAACTTACCCACACTTTTACGTCTAAAGGATGCAGATCTGACTTTTGCATGTGTTAGAGATTGTTAGAAGGCCACGGATAATTGCTGGATAAAACCCACAAACAATTCAAATTGTCTCAACCAAATGGAAATTATAATCATAATCAACTTTACTTTTATTTACATTCGATTAGTTTGACGACGATTATTTATGTTAGTTGGAAATGACTTAGTAAGAACTGCCAATAGGTTTTTCTATCAGAGATTAATGTGCAATCGAGGTGTGATTTCAAAATTCCTTGGAGAGACAATACGAACAGTTTCCGCATTTTGTTTGAACTGTAGGATCTAACTGTTAAGGGCAATGCAAAGCCAAGATCTCCGACAAGAGATGGCAGCACTATCTCCGTATCTGTCTAATGTATTTTTATCGTTGCACGAAATTTCAATACTGCTCCTACAAATTCAAGCCGGAGATAGTGCTGCCGGAGAGTACAAACTTTCAGGGAAGTAAGTTCATAACCAATTCAAGAGTTCTATCCGTGCCGATTTTTCATTTTCTTTCTTGTGCATTGTTGAAATCGTTTCCTTGTTGTTAAACAATGAAGCTCTTTCAACAATGAACAAAAAAGAAAAGAAAATATCGGCATTGAACGAACCTTTGAATTGTTTATGAACTTTCTTCCCTGAAAGTTTGAATTTTCTAGGCTTGAATTTGTACGAGCAGTATTGGAATTTCGTGCAACGATAAAAATACATTAGACATATACGGAGATAGTGCTGCCATCTCTTGTCGGAGATCTTGGCTTTACATTGCCCTTAAGGCATTTTAGGGCAGTATCTCTACCCGTTCAGGGAAGAGACTCTGCTGCCAAGTAATCACGGACCATTTGGTAGGACGATTTTTGAAAGAACTTCTTTGGAATGTCTGTTCCATTCGAAATGTCTATTGGAGTGTCTGTTCCATTATATTTATTGATCTTATACTTAAGTAGGTGCTTATTACGTGCATACATTGGATTTTTGAAAGGTTTATTACACACAGAGGACATTTTGTCATGTCGCATGTTATGTACTTACACGAAGTACAGGCCTCAGCATTATAGGTCTATACAGAAGAAATAAGTAAATAAATAAATATTAGTAAGTTGTATACAAACTTGAGACAGAAACTAGATTACATAGGATACGAGATAATTAGAACTTGAGAATTATTTCGTAATAGATACATAAAATGGTATAATATATAGAATACAGATATTTAAATCCTGGTATTGTATGTAGCGCAGGATACATAAAAGCAAGAAATTAAAGAATACAATACTTGAAGCGAGATTACATAAATTTCTAGAAAGACGCATGAAGTCTGTTTTGATGTGCAATTGCAGCGTAACTTATTAACTTAGAAATGTATTTTTGTATTCATTGATATCATAGATTCTACGGATTTCTCGAACACACACCACAACAATCAGGTGTTGATGACTTGCGACTACGAGCTATACTGGAGTGATCGATTAACATACAAAGTCAGACGCTAGAGAAAACTTATAACCTCCTTTATCCATATTCGATTTAATTTAATCCAAAATGGACCAAGCTTTCCGTTTAAACTCAGTGTTTACGCTTTTTGTCACTGTGTTTCCCATTTGAGGCTTCAGCATTGAGCGTAGGACCAAACTGGGAAGCCTTAATCCTAGCTGAATGTCCGTCCGTCGACAATATTTAATTCAGGAACAACTAGGACTACGAAGGTTGCTGAGATGTTCTTTGAAGGGTCTCGGCGACACGAGTTCAATGCCGCATGGATCATCCAGTTTGGATGAGCAACTGCACATTTGCAGATACTCATGTAGCCCATGTGCACAGTCCACGACTACACTCTGGCTAACTTCTTTTGCCTTAATTTTTAACTTATTCACATACTGGACTGCACATATAACAGCTCATCCAATAAATAATGTTATTTGCAAGAATTGAAATATAAGTAAAAAGCAGGCCAGATCAGTAGCGTCATTTTAGTTTTTGCTTGAGGGGGGCAAGATCATTTAGAAAAAAAAACATAAGATATATCGTTCGGTCCGGAATTTTGCCATGATTTTTTTTTGTGTGGGGGGGATGTAAAGTCAAAATTGGGAGGGTGTAATTGCAGGTTTGCATGGTTTCTATTCACTTTTGACAGTAATAATATTAAAGTTTTGGGGGTGCATTTGATATTTTGGGGAAGGAACACCCCGTACCATGGAGTCTGGCAGAATCACTGCGCTTGACGCATCCCACCTATTTCCAAAAGTAGTTTTTACTTTCTACTCTGAATGTACATAATTCACATGCATATACGTATGGTTCGCTGTTAATATGATATAGTTAAAAACAAGTGACACTCATATCTGACGAAAAATAAGAACATTATAATTAACTTTTTGTAAAGTGTTATTTACAGCAGATGATAAGCTCTAATGTATGAAAACGTAACATTGGTTTCATTTAAGCAATCATTAATAAGATCGTTAATATAAATTTTCTTAACTTCTTTTCGCTCCACAGTCAAATCATCAACGAGGAGAGGTGATCATCGGAAATTGATGACCAATGGTAGTTTTCAGTCTTTTTAGAACAGGAAAAAATCATTCGTTAGAGGTAGTGGTGATCGGCAATGTGACAAAAGTTCCCAATGAAAAGATAAGAATAAATAGCCGATTAAAGCAGCCATCTATGCTGTGGACATATATTATTGAACTGAATGTCTTGAGGTGGACACCACTAAATAATCCGGATTCAAGTCCGGATAGATGCAGAAATCTTAATCCGCTGACACTGAGGCAGGCTAGTAGAAGGAAGAGACTCAGTAAATAATTTTTAATCGAAATAGAAAAAAAGAACAGCTCAGAGTCTTATTTTGGATAACAAAATCTCGATAAGAACTCAACCAACTAACTGACAACGTTCCTCCGCATGATGTCACAGACGAAGTAAATATTGTGGTGGCAAAACTCTTATAATGATGTGATCTCACAGCTTGAATAAACATTGGATCTACACATCGAAATATGCACAAAAAAAAGTGCCTCTGCATTGATGATTGCACCTACAAAACTGGGGAAACCAGAGCAAAGACAATAACACTGGACTTCCTCTCTGAGCTAGACGAAATTTTTAGCTCTCATGAAGAGGGAGAAAAAAACATATTTTTTTTAAAAAAAAGAACAGAGGCCTCCCTTAAGTCCCCCACACTTTTTCAGGAATACCAGAACATTTTAGACAAAAGAAATACAACTTACAAAACATGTAATACCCCCACATTGACTCACCTTCGGAAGTGAAATGTTCTCAAACCTAAACAAAAACTAAAACTTAAAATTCCCTTACCTGGGCGCCCTGAGATATGAATAAAAAACTGCCTACCAATGTATATATAT
>JAGDQP010067210.1:0-11178 GCA_022664845.1 Lepisma saccharinum
TGTCTCAAGGCAAAAATCTGGTCCAACGTGGATCTATTTCTTCTAAATCCACATTGGTGATCTCCAATTATTTCATCTACGTATACACTTAGGCGTGTTAACAGAATATTACTTAATACCTTGTAACAGGTTGGAAGTAACGAGATTCCACGGTAATTATTACAGTCCGATTTATCGCCTTGTTTGTAAATCGGAGCTATTATTGAGGTTTTCCGTTCCTTTGGGAGCTCCTCCTTTCTCCATATGGCACTTATTAATTTATGTAGTTCCTTGATTAGTGCCGTTCCTCCTGCTTTAATTAATTCGGCTGGAACATTGTCTATTCCTGGTGATTTGAAATTTTTCAGTTTCTTTAAACCTATTTTACAACACTAAGAAAATTTTAAGGTTACGTAGACAATTAAGTTTCTACTATAATGTTTGGTGAAATTTTCAGAGAGAAGAATTTCTCAGACACACTTGCTATAATTAAAAGCCCGTTCAAGTTCCATGAAAGACACACATTTTGAAAATCAAAACAGAGAGGATTTTAGCATAAAAGGGGAAAATTCAAACAATCTCGCATAAAAATCGGAATATTGCCGTGATATGGAAGGTTGCTAGAATTCGAAAGCAAACATGTAAAATTCCGCGTCTCCACCCAAGTCGCACTGAAACATATGCGCTTATTTTTATAAAACTAATTAGCACTAGGAAACAAGTCTTCCCTATTTCTTTTAGGCTTTAAATTCTCATCGACGCGATGAAAACAATTAAACCTAGTTTTATTTATTTTCTTCGGCATCAAATATAAGTCATTTATGAATATATATTTTCTCAAGGACATTTTTGCCTGGAGCTATACTCCGACCGTAATGACTTGATAGCTGGAAGCAATGCAAATAAATGGGACTCAGCTATCAAGTCATTTCGGTCGGAGACTATAGGAGAGTGGCAAGGTGTAAGGAGTATTATATTAACACAGAGAATTGGTCATACCATGGTGATCCACTGGATATCATGCCCGACCGGAAACTCAGAAAACCCGGTTCGAGTCCCGGTCACAACAGATGCCACTTTTCTGTGTTAATTTCAATATTTACTTCATACAAGATTTCTTGTGAAATAATAATATATATTCTTTCGAACTGCACGGTTGCAGAACAAATTCCTCAATAAAGATCTTCAAACATATGGAATTCCTTGACTTCATAACCAACTACTGGAAGGTGGGAAAGTGTCAAGGTGTGAAGAGTATTCTATCTACACAGAGAATTGGCAGCTTTCACTTTTTCTACAAAACTATTAGGTTTCGAGTAGAGAGAAATAAACAGCAAAAATGGGCTTCTAAGCTAGTTAAAAGATGAATGTTACGTATGTTTTATGTATAACGTAATACATGCATCAACTTACCTGCCATCCTAAATGTCCCGTAATTAATGTAACAGCTACATAGTAGGGCCATGTCTGTTCACATGCTAGTCCTGCAGTAAGCAATCCTGTAACCATTGTTGTGGAGAAGCCTGATAACCACAGCCTCGTTTTATCGCCGAACATCAAAGCGGTAGATTTGATACCAAGAACAACGTCGTCAATTTTGTCCTGTATATATGAAAAGTATTCTCAATTCAAATAAAATATTGAACTTCATACGACGTAAGTACTTAGAATTAAACAAATTTGTAAAATACACACACACACACACATCTTTATGACTGATACATTTGTGATGCCACGGAAAAGCGAGTTAGGTCAAATTGAGAAATGTACACCATCAGATTTGTTTTCGGTTGGTATTTTCTCAGAATTTTATTTTTACAGAAATCTAGTAGATATACAACACTTCAAAGTCGTGTACTATGCGGACGAGGTGTAATGGTAGGAAGTTCCTTCTGTTAAAATTAAGATTTTCGACTTAACCTTCTTCTCCGTGGTACAACAGATATGATCTCCAGAATTTGAAATCAGCTGATAATGCACTTGTGCTAATATTTCTAAAAGGGAAACACGAATATGTTTTGCTAACAAAGCGTATAAAATTACCACCGGTATTGTAAATGGTAAGTTACATTTACTGCCTTTACAATAATTTTATTTTGGTTCTTCTTAGATATTTTACATAACGATGGTTTCAGCCCTACTCCTTCTTTGTACTCAGCTTAAGAACAAAGTTAAAATGTCGTTAATTGATAAGCAAAACTGAACTAAATTTAGGTAATGGAGCAGCAAGTCTGTCTTTCTCAATTTGCAACAATGTACGACTTTTATTTAACCCAGTCTTAAGACCACTACAAGAAAGGTAACTCATTTACACAAACACAATTAAAGCCCAACATCACATCAAATCATTTAGGATTGCATAAAATATTGACAGGCAGGTGCGTATCCAGAATTTCGTTTTGCAGGGGATGCACCATTTTGTTTCTGGGATCTAGGGTTGGTATATACATAATTATGCTTAAATTTTATCTAGATATAGAAATTTCGGAAGGAGTCCGGACCCCCTTCCTCTGGCAACGCCCCTGTTGACAGAATTTATCATTGATCAACCAACTAGAAACACTGTAAATACATAAATCTGGACGTTGAAAGAATCTGGAGTTCTGAACTGTGTAAATAAATTCGATGTGTGTTTGGTGAAATCTTGTCTGCTTCTCTGGTTCATATATCAGTTTCGATGCATGCAAATTTAACTTTTCTGGTTACATATTTCCAGTGAATTTTTAGGAATTCATTAACAATATCGTTTAGTATTTCAACTGTTGTCTATATCCTTAACCAGAAACGTAACTCCTCCAGCCAATATTATGAAAAGTGCGAAAAATCAAATATGTAAGGTTGCATAGTGACAAGGCTTAAATGCTTTCAGACCAGACTAATAACTATACTTACACCTGATTTGTGATGACGTTTTATTTACTAGTTCTACGAACTACTTTCGGTCTCACACCGGCGATCTTCTTCACGTGTCGACAACTTTATTTAAATATGCGTGTATATGTACAATCAGCGCCAAAAGCTGGTAACCCGATTTTCAATACGGTTTCCTCTGACGTAAAGAGAATGTGATTTTCTGTAAGTTACAAAAACTGCTCAAATCGGTCTATGCATTCCAAAGTTATTTGGGGAAGAAACTTTATAACTCGGAACAACTTTCTGGCGCTGACTATATATATATATATATATATATATATGAAAGACAGAAATATCATATACACGAATTGTTGAAGTATTCGTTACCGCAGTATAACCTACATGTCGGAAAAAGAAAGATTTGTGAATTTAGTGAATAAAATGTTATCGCAAATGAAGACAACGGTATTAGTCTTAATGTAAGTCAACGACGAAAGTTAATTGTTAAAAATAGGTGAACAATTATTTCGTAATACATTGCAGCAAAGTGTGGTTAAGATGTTTTCAGTGTAGTAAATTTTCCCTGGTCTTAAAAATTTCTTAATATGTAGGGCTAAAATATTTCAGTTAAAGACCGATGTATCTGTGTGTGTTAGTTTAATAGTTATGCACTATCAAAGACCGGCTGCATAACTTTTAAGACACTCGGACATATTGGGCCGCGGTGACTCAATGGTAGAGCGCTCACCTCTGGTGCAATGAGTCTTTGGTTCGATCCCGTCTCGTAGCATGTGGGCTTTGTGGTGGCCTCCCGTTTCCTTCCACTTTCTTCATTTTACCAATTCTCCCACCAACATCCATTCGGCCTAAGCCAAGTTGGCTAAATAAATATTTAGTCAGTCACTCGAACAAATTATGCAATTATGATTATTGTACATGACTCGAGAATGTGCTTGTATAAAGAAAACTCAGGTAGTCAGTAACGTGTCTAAACTAACTTGAACATTACTGGCATTGAAATATGTACATAGAATATTTTGCTTTAGCTTTGCAACTGCAAGCAAAGATTATGTGACTGTCAGTTCTAGATCAAAATAAGGCGCACATATTATCTTTCGATTCCAGGAATTTTCCTCAGTCACACAAGGCAAATGCCGGAATGACACTTTCAACACAGGCCCTGGCCGACACCTTCCCGAATGCTTTCCTCCCCCTATTCCGGTCTGAGCCTTAGATGGCTAAAGACAATAAATAAAATTCAAATTCAAAAATATTATCTTTCGAGACTGAAATTAAGGTAGTGAAATGCTTAATATTTTCCCTAATAATAATAATAATAATTCGAAATATCAGGCTGATTCAACCTCTCCTGTAGTATTCAATCCGAAGATTGGAAATCCGGTTTGCGCTGGCCTCTTTAATTATAAATAGTCTTGGCAGCATTTGACATCTATAACTTGTTTGATGGATTGAAGTCACGGTCCAGCTTGATACGTAACTTGGTGCAATTTTCTCAAGATTAGGTTGGAAGCGTGTTGTGTTCTCTCAGCGACGCAAAACAGAGCAAATAAGACCGGCTTTCACTCACAGAACATGTAATGGGACATTTAACCTGTCTGACACTGGCAAACTGTTCTCCGTGAAACAGATAATGGCGCTGACTAAATATGGTGTGATAGAGATACCACGACTTTATATTCTAGAAAGGCTTAGTGCTGCTGCTGTAACTCTGAAAACTTGTGGTGTTGAAGGAAAGGGAGTGGACCTATGGCACGACACGCAAATAATTCTAAAATAAATTACGTGTACATACCTTGAAGTCTTCGCCGAAAATTATGGCACTTATAACGAGTTACATTTCGTATCTCACGCTCATAAGTACCACGATTTTCCACGGGACTTCAAGATACACAAATAAGTAATTTATATTATAGGAGTCATTATTTGGTGAAACTAGTGCGGAAAAAAGGAAGAGTTCAAGTCAATCCAATACGATCCTCCTCAACGCTGTTCAATGAAACCCCAGAGGAAGGAACTTCACAGTCCAGTATATATCGCCACCTTTATTATCTGAGTTCCGCGTTCACGTCCCCTCAGATGGTACCCCACGATCTGACACCGGAACAGGCTCAGAAGTCACTCTATGTCGACAATTGTTGGGCAACCCACGTCACATGTGGTTTAGGCGATAAATCGTCTCTGGGAATGGACAGTAAATACTTCTGCGATAACGCAACGCCAGAAACCAGTGACTTTAACCAGGCCAAAAGGCTCAATGAGTTGTCCAGAAGGGTGGTTTGAGAAAAGGGTGATGTTCTGCATTTGGCGAAAAGTGCATGGTCTAATGAAATTGGGAACTCTGCCTGATGGTCAGGCTGTGGAGACAGCCAACTCTATACAGACGAACTAGATTCATGTTGTTTTGTGAGCCAAAATAGCCTGCAGTTTTCATAGAACAGTGCACCAGATAGACAATGGGTCGAGCTATATGTCGAGAGGTGTCCACAAAAAATTCCCACAGTTGAAAAGAATCGAATTATTGCCTCACCCGTAGTATGGTTCGGACCTAGCGTCTTCGGATTACGCCTTTTTCAGTGTATAGCGCGTTTCCGCAGATTATTCAATAATAGGAGGAAGTGAAAAACAGGGTTCAAGACATTTTGACCTCCTAACCGGCGTAGTAGTAGCGGTGTGGGTTTGTGGTGATGGCTCAACTATGGTAGAGGACCACATTAGAGAATGGCTTGGGCTTCGCTGAATTATCGAAGTGTATAACGTACGTGTGAACTTTTTCTTTTTCAAATCGGCCTGAATTTTTGACTCACTTGTAAAAATACCGGAAAGGATTAAATAAAATATACATGATTTCCCTCTCAAATTGACACACACAATGGCAGTAAGTAAGTTATCCTTAGGCGTGAAACTTTTCACTGTTACATGAAAAACGAAGCCAAACCGGGAAAATAATTTATGAAGAAAAATAAAAGAGCTACGCACACATACAGATAAATAAGAACGTAAAGTTAAGCATGGAATATTAAAATCCATCTAAAAAATAAAGAAAGAAACTTACATTTCGATAAAAAGAACTTATATTACAATATTCTCACCTGGTGAGCATAGATTGTGTCATATATTAATGTCCATGACACACCTGCCAAATATAATGGCAGACATACATTCCAGTTACAGGAACCATGAACAGCAGACCAACCGAGTAAAGCTCCCCAATTGAAGGCCATTCCTAACACTAACTGTGGCCAATTTGTAATTCTCTTCATTAACGGGTAAGCAACTACTAAACCTGCACGTAAAAAGAAGCAAAAATTACCATCGAAGCAAAATATGGCACTGTTTCAGTACTATTCTTAATACTGTTTCTCTGTTACAGCTAATATAATAAATACTTTTTTCTAACTCTCCTTTAAATATATATATCTTAGAAGTTTCAAAAATAGCCAGATGCCTGTAATACACCAAATAAAATAACGGCAGAAACATACATTTTAAATTAGCAACTACTGCACCTATCCTCCGAAGCAATTTATGTTGCAAGAAAACTTTGCTAACTAAAGTATATATTTCTTGAGAACGCATAACAGCCCTTCTCTCACGGCATTTAAGCGGAAGTATCAAGATTGCCTAATCAAGAGTTACCGTAATTTTGTTCAGAAAAAGGATGCACATTCCGTAAATACATATATAATTCTGGATCTACCAGACTAAGTTTGGAATCGCCGAGGCTCAGATCAAATCTCGGCTAGGACGCTGGAGATTCTTCTTCAGTGCTTCCATGTCTGGTGTACAAAGGTGGTCGAGCGTGAGGCTGACCACCCAACCTTACTTCATGTTGCTGGTCGAGAATATGTGTACCTCCACATTTTCCATTCGCCGCACAGGGAATACCATTACCTTTTACCAGACTAATTTTGGTACCTAATTAAATTGGTAATTGTAATGTCAGAGGCATTTTTGAACATAGAAAAACACTCTACAGAGCAAATCAATATTTGCGTTTGAGTCTCCCGCTGCACTCGATTCTCTAAGCGCCCATTCAGTCGCTTCTCGCACTCGTCGTTCCCCGAATCAGGCTTCGAGGTAGCACCTATGGCCTTGACTAATCCAGAATACTTGAAGTTTTTCCTATTACTAAATGTAAGAAGTTATTTCGACACCATAAACCTATCAGTTGTGTTACAGAATAAATTTTCATTCTTTCTTTTTTTCCTGGACTGTAGGGTCCACTAGACCAAGCGGCCATAACTCAGTTCGTAGAGATCTGGCTTAACAATATAAATGTCCTGGGAACGACCTAGCGGCCGCCCATCTTGATTGAGGTTTTCCAGAGATTTTCTTCAGTCATACCAGGCAAATGCCGGGATGATCTACTAACTAGGTCCTGGCCAACTGCCTTCCAACATCCTTTCCCACACTCGATCCCGGCCTGAATCTGAAATACCTGAAGGTCATAAATAGATTCAAATGCACTTGTAGGATCTACTGCAATGCCTTTACTCGGATCGAATATGGAACAGTTTGTTCACGAAGATGGAGTACTTAATCACTTATGCGTTAGATTTTAACATTATTATTTGCTGCGATTTTGGAAGACTGTTACAGTTATGTTATTTTAAAGAGAATGGGAAAGGTGTCAAGACGAAGTATTTGTAAAAATATGCAGCACACACTATCACTCCAATTTCCAAACGCAAGTCTAATCTCGCCCTAAAACCAGCAGACTTTATTTAATGATATTTCTTGCACAAGCACTCAAATTCTTGACTTTCGTTTCTTGAACCAATAAAGCAAAGATATCACATCAAATCAACAAGTATTAAAAACGGCTCAAACCAAATAAAGCCTATCAGTTTTATCTGAAATTGTATGTACGGTAGTAGTATATGCACCGACTGGGCAGTTAACAAAAGGTCAAGGGGACTAATTTCTCCCCCGACATATTTTCCTAGACACAACGTATGACGTCTCCTAATCCACTGTGGTCTTATTTCAACTTACAAGATATATCAGAATGAAGTTAGCTCTTGCTTCATGAATTCTGCTCCTTTCTACTACAAGAAGTATTACCAAAGCTTATGTGATTATGTTTTGCGCACTGGAGATGAACTAAAGCAATTAATATATTATACGTAATATTAAAGATATGTAACAACAACGATAATTTTAAATATTGAAAATCTTAAAAGTCACTGAAGATATCCTCTGAAGATACCTTATCTAATATAATTACTAAAGCTTAGTTAGATTTTGACGAGGTGGTAGCTAAAGTCTATCCAATATATTCCTTAAATAGCATAACTCAAATACCGAAAAATCATCACTTCGAAATCCTTTTATTGATTAGGCTCAAAAACTGTAAATACTTCTTTTTCGTATACATATAGCATATCTCATCATTTTATAAGGATCCATCATCACTTATTCAAATCTCATGAAACTTCCATTAAAGGCATTATTTATTTACCTAACTTAGAATAAAGAACCAGAAGACAATCGTCACAGATTAGTCAATCGTTACTTTGAAAAAACCTAGAATATATAAACTGTCTGAAAACCAATATATTATCTTCCTCCCCATCTTAAGGTTGATGTAAAACAAAGATCTCCAACAAAAGATGTCAGCACTATCTCCGTATGTCTAATGTACTTTTATCGTTGCACAAAATTTCAATGTTGCTCTTACAAATTCAAGCCAAGAGTTCAAAAAAAAAATTCAAGAGTTCTATCCTTGCCATTTTCATTTTTTCTTGTTCATGTTGAAATCCTTCATTGTTGTTATGGATATCCAAACCTATAAAACGAAGCTCTTTCAACAATGAACAAGATACAAAATAAAAAATCGACACGGATAAAACTCTTGAATCGGTTATAAACTTCCTTCCCTAAAAGTTTGAACTCTCTAGGTTTGAATTTGTAGGAGCAGCATTGAAATTTCGTGCAAGGATAAAAATACATTAGACATATACGGAGATAGTGCAGCCAACTTTTGATGGAGGTCTTTGCTTTACATTAACCTTAACTAAAACATCCACAGTATTTCATACCAAATCTAACTTCAATAATTCGTTATTTTTTCAAATGTAAATGATAAAACATATCTAATCTAATCATGTACAATCACAATATTCTGTAAATAGACTAATATTCCTGTATCATAATATCAACACTTTTACATTAAAGTGTATCCATTAATCAATCTTTTGATATCTCTGCCTATTTCTTCAGTAAAACCCTTCTGTAACCACATTTGCTTTAATCTCTGGATAATGCCAAAATTTTGCATATCCCCATGTTTATTAATAACGAATTTACATCTTTAGATGAGTCTGCTCCCATTTCTGTCAAGTCTGTTTCCGTAGACACTATACCGGATCCGGGACTAAACTGATTTTTATTTCTCCATCTGACTTTTGAATCGGCTCCAATATTTCCTCCTCACTAATGAGTTTAACCTTTTCCTGATTCATGGATGTTAATGGGTGTGTCTGACAGCATGTCTGAAGTTTTTTCTGATTCAATATTAAAGAGTTTACCGCCTGACGTAACCAATTGATACCTTGGGTCTTCTTTTCGTTTGTGGTTTATTCCTTCAACATTTTGTTTGTCCCTATCCTCACACTTGTTAAACGGACCATCCATAATCGTATATGGTAGATCTTTTTTTGTGACTAGCCACTCTAAATGATAAATGTGTATTATTCTTATATACACAGGGTAAAATTATCTTTCTTATAATGTCAATGTCTGTTTGATTTATATCTTTTAGTTTGCACGTTGTTGATTCAAAATTTTTCACCTGTAGATCTTCGAATGTTGGTAATTTTTGTATTCTCGGGCCATTTTAGTAACTAATGACTTCTGTCCGTTTCGAGTTCATTAGCTGTTAAACCTTCGAGTCTCTGCTTGGCGCCTCAACACACACGACTACCAGGTTGTTTCGAATGTTGTTATATCCATTAAATTATAACCACTTCCGGAATCTATACACCCGCGTATCATATAACTGTTAAGGGTAACGTTAATTGCCTTGGGTGGACATTTTGACAGTAAACAGTGTGGATCTATGCAACCAGTGATGAATCCTGGCATACTTTCGGGGGCGAAGGGGGTCAGTACTCACTAGAAAAGTTTAATTAAAAAATGTATATAAACTTGTGGAATAAAATCGTGAATGATTTTCATATTTTTACAGTGTTCCTTTAGGCATGAATCACGATCTGAAGCTGCTATTTTTTTTTCTCTTGAGCAAATAGTCACATAGTTTTTCCTTTTCTAAAAAAAATTCAATAAGTTGGACTTGTTGCCGAACCTAAACATTATGTTGAGAGGGCTGTTCTTCCGGTCTCGGCTTCGACATATGAAACAGAAATAGGTACGAAACGGCAACTTCCATTACTCCTTATCCCTAACCTAGATCGGTAGTCCGGATTAAGAATGCTGACCGATGAAGTGTTGTTGTTGTTGTTGTTGTTGATGATGATGATGATCGGTGCGCTGTCTGGTAGCAGGTCTATGACCCGAAGGGTCCCTGAGAGTGTACTGTCAGCAGCAAAAGTTTGTACCGAGTCGTAAAATTTCTTCTCCGAATAACTTTGGAATGGATAGATATGGTGACCAGATTTTCTCACCTCAGTCAAAATTCGGGAAAGGTCTTACCAGGATCTAATATACCCCTTTCTTGCGGGTGGTTTGAGGGCCGACCAAGGAAGACATTTTAATCAGGCCATAAATTTGCCTTAAAAGTTGCATTTTATTAAAATTATCCCGGTTTTAATAACTATATATATATATATATATATATATATATATATATATATATAAAAGCACCAACTTTAGAACTTTAAAATATCGTACCCTCTTGGTGTTGAGCCGCCACATAACTCACTGATTTATTTCTTAAAATACAATACTTTATTAATCATAACTAAGCTGTTATTAATTACTTTATCACTTATTTATTAATTACGAACTTTCAGGAGCACTACAGTAAAACAAATGTAAAACTTACGAATAGTTAAAATGTCCCTATCAAATGAAATTATATAGACTATTTGTGTGCAATTCGTATGGATAGACCGATTTAAGTACAGTTTCCTGTAACTTAAAGAGAATGTGATTTTCTGAAAGTTACACAAAACTGTACTAAAATCGTTCTCTCTCTTCCAAAGTTATTCGGGAAAGAAACTTTAACACTACATACAAACTTAAGGTGCTGCTTTACATTTCTTTGCTACTTTTGTTCAAATCTTCTAAACAATGTATTAATTTTTAAAATTAACTTTCACAAGCTATCTGTAGAAGTTTGTCATACATGGCAAATTAACCATT
>JAGDQP010067212.1:0-11178 GCA_022664845.1 Lepisma saccharinum
AATCATGAAAATGAAAAAAAAGAGCTGATATAAATTAGTGTTGAAGCTACCAAACCATATCAATATATTGAAGAAGTGTTAAAAGTAAAAATCAATTTTAAATGAATAAAACGAACTAACTGACGTGTTAAGGCATACAGAAACGCTATTCACAACTTATACTATTTCTTTCGATCCATTTTTGCGATCTCTTTTTAACAATACTAACAAATCAAATACCATCTGTATGTCAATGACAAGCAGTCGGAAGACTGATTACGTCATAACATGGCGGCGCCCGATTAAGCGCAAGGCTGAGGCTCTTTTGAAGCAAGTCTTTATAACTTTTGATAAAATCATCACAGAAAGAAAAGAAAATGTTTTCCGTAGTCTGCTTTAATAGAAGAATTTTTTATTGCAATAAAAAAATACTACCGGAAATGTCCATTGTAAATAGAGTGTACATTAGATCCATTAGTGCTACAAACCTAAATTCTTCTTTTCCACCCATTATGTCACGTAGAAAGAAGATTTTCACACTATTCTGCTTTATCGATTGGACGTGCCTTTGAGAAAAAATAGTTCTCCTTTGTATGTGTTTCTTTTTTGTCAATGACGAACATCAACGATTAATCCTGTGTGGGCGTGAACAATATAGAACACATTACTGTGTTGATTTTCTTTGCTTTGCTCCCGGTAATTGTTTGGGTGGCATTGTTATGGTCTTTCCTATTTATCAATAATGACTAGCGGTAAATGAACCTGCTGGAAAATTGGGTGATAAAATATTGTTAAGACTTTTCTTTTTAATAGAAGAGATTTCTCAGATCCAGTTGATGTCAATACGTTTTAAGGCAAATTAGATGGTTGTTATCCGGAATTGTTGTAAATATATGTTTTCTTCCATCTCAAATTGTAAAATTTATTTCGAAAGGGGGTACATAGCCCTGTTTCGTCAAAGATATCTGCCCATAGATAGGACGTTTCTGCGTTATTCTACCAGGTTTTGTTTCAGGTAGGTTGCTGTATATTTGGAAGTAGTATCAGGCAATTAGTTTAATTTCCGAAGTGCCGTGTCTAATGTTTTAGCTAACTAAGAAGCAAACATACTAATGGGGAAGAAAAGAATTATAATTTTTTCCTTGTGTCATGATTAGAATATCAAAATATGTGCCCATGCAATTTTTTGCCGCTCGAGTGCAATTACTTTGGGAAATATCGATGATATAATTGTCAAATTCTATTTATATATGTGGAAGTGATAAGAAAAGTGTGGAAATATCCTTACGTTCTTTAAGTTGGTGAAAATGAAATGGAAGGAAAATACACAGTAATTGGTATTAGGTTGAAGGCGCTACCTGCTGGAGGTTATGCTATTCATGGATGCCATCTTGGAGTCCACTATATTCAATTTTCGTAAATGGGAAAGTGCTGGTGTAATATGTCATTATGGGCCAGAATTTTACGAGAAATGCGTTTGTGATGAAGTTCAGCTTTTCCGTCATGTTTTATTGTGAGAGACAGGTTTAATGCTACTTCTGTACGGGTAATGATAACCACAAAAGTATAATGGAATTTTAACACTTGTATATCACTATCTACAGACAAAATTCTGACTATTGTATCATCAATATCTTCCAAACCAATTGCTGTCAGGTTGCCAAAATTTGCGTGCGCACATCTTTTGACATCCTAATCATGACACAGGAAAAAGTAACTTTTTTCTGTCCCATCAGTATGTTTGCTTGTTAGTATTCGTGTGCCATTCTACGGACTCTACCCAATCTACGATTGTACCAGTGTGGGTCTCTGGTGCCTATAAGTATAGCGACGTGCAGCTATACATCATTTGACTGTATGTGCGTCATTGAATGTAAACCAGCGCCAGATGTTCGTAATTAACGTACCAAAAACAATTCTATTCAAAACTTTTTCGGCCAATTTCTCATCAACCACTGGCCAATGGCACTTAATACGTATTTTATACATAAACTCAGTTTCTTATGTTGATTTTAAATATAGGACTTCTAGATCTGAGTGTCCACTTGAAATAGTGTTACTTGTAAGATTGGCAGGCCATGTATTTCGGATGGGAGAAACACGAAAATTATATTCTATCTTGGTTGGAAAGCCGGAGGGAAAGAGAACGTTAGGAAGACCAAGACGATGTTGGGAGGACAATATTAGAATGGATCTTTGGGAAGTAGGTGTTTGTGATGAAAACTGGCTTGATCTTGCCAAAGATAGATCCCGATGACGAACGTTTGTTACTACGGCGATGAATTTGGGAGCTCCGTAAGCCATAGAGTAAGTAAGTAAGTTATTTATAGATATTTAAATTTGAACATACAAATAATAGGTTTTAGTCACTGCTACATATACGGTGGCAGTCATCTTTACCGCTGCCAATTCAACATGTAATTGGTGTTGAAGCACTCCATAGGCATGAAGGCTTAATTTACGCTAGAGTTTTGTACATAAGGAAACCCAAAATGTGTTTTTCTCCTAACCTGTCTTTTCGGGTTCCTAGTGAGTAAGTACCGTTCATTCAAATCATTTGCCAACCGTCCTGACTGAGATTTTCCAGTATTCTTCAGTTTCACTACACAAACGTTAGCATGGTACCTTAACTAAGACATTAACCGCTGTCCTCCCGTACACTATTTGATTCAAATCGAAAGATGGCTAAACACTTAATAATTTTTAAAAATATCCAAACTTGCCTTTAGTGACAGTACAAGAGGCAGCCTTATTTTTTCTCTCTAATTTCAGAAGATAAATATTCTTGGAGATGGTATTTAACATTCAAAGAGTTACCTACGTATTCAACGTAGCGAATGAGTTTTAAGTGTTGCTTTTGTTCATTCCTAAAGGCTCTAAAGTTGCTACTTTCAGAAGCGACGTATTGACGGGTATATCGATACTCCGACGAAGAAATATACTGCAGGGTTCAATACTGTAAACCTACCTTTCTATCTTGCTTCACAAAGAGAAGTGACAGAAAAGATGAATCAATAAGTGTTAAATAGTGAGAAGAGCATGTGATGGTTTTCCATTGCTGCTTATGAGAGTATTCCATGTAAGGTCCTACCAATCTGACGTCCAGTGAAAACAGTTAATTAATTATTATCTTATTATTATTAAATGGGGAGAGGGGGGGAGAGTAATTTATCATAATGTGAAGATGGAAAGGGGGAAAAGGATGGGAGAAGGCTTGGGCGCTGGAAATCGTGGGTTTGGGGCGTCTAGACTCACAAATCAGTTCCTGGGTGGATACACCAATAGAGGATTTTTGGCTAAACTGATATATGCAGAAGTTAGTTTTCATTCTCTCTGCACTACCGAAACTATTTTTTGAAAGACTCAACCTTGTGTTGGAGATGTGTTCACAATATTTTCAAGTATTGCGCACAGGGTGAAAACAACATATCAATAACCATCATTGCCTCATTTTTCAAATGCACAAGAAATATACCATCTTTCACGGTTTTCAAAGAAGTTCGTATTCCAGTTTTAATTAAATTTACAAGTTAATGCTAAAGTTACATATATTAGACCTACAATGAAGTCAAACATGAGTTTTACAACGCTGTAATGTGTGTCATATGCATCTGTATCATCAACAGATGGTGACAGATGTCAGTAAAGAACGTAAACGGATCAAACATTAACCCAAATTCCACTTTTGTGCAGTGAGGCATGTCCACGTATCAGTAAGACTTATGGCTTCACGTGATTGTATGAAAAATATTTTGGTTTGTTACACTCGTGGAAAATATATTTTGTGTAATCAACGAAGGATATAATGAACTTGATTCCCAGATGCATCGAAACTTAGATAACCCCCGGACTGTACTTGGCTTCCATAATGAAGATCACAATGAAAGCTTTCATCAGAGCTTGAAAGTTGTATAAAAGTACTTGGGACGTTGACATAAAGGCTGACCATTCTTATTTGTTAGTTGCTTCTGATACTTGCCTTGGCCTTTGTAACGGTTGCAGAAAGCGACGTTGACATAAAGGCTGACCATTCTTATTTGTTAGTTGCTTCTGATACTTGCCTTGGCCTTTGTAACGGTTGCGGAAAGCGACTTTGACATAAAGGCTGACCATTCTTATTTGTTAGTTGCTTCTGACACTTCTCTTGGCCTTTGTAACGGTTGCGGAAAGGCAAAAGCGAAGAAAATATGTGTTTATAGAAGAAGACATTAATGGTTTCATGTAAACGTCTCAGATGGTCATTTTGCTTTGATGACTTTTGTTTGACTTGTTTCATTATAGTTTGTAACGTATCTACAATTAGATTCATGGAAAATAACCATTACGTAAACTCTATAAGTTAGATAAGCAGCACAATATTGCAACAAGGAAATTAGATTCCATGTGGATACAAAATAAAAGTTATATATATATATATATGTTGTGGTTACCACCTGTATTTCCTTAGCGTTGCCAAATCACTAAAATGTCAGACTTCCAAAACGATATCCAGCTCTCATTTTCTATTAATCTGAGTGCAAAAAGCGAAGGGTCTCATTATATTTGTCTATATTTTAATGCCGTTGGCAGCGAACAGCAATTTGTTTATTCTCATTTACATATAAATAAGACGCGATGTGAGAAGCTGATATTCTATTCGTACGTATTCATGGAGCCAAAAATGTAGAGAAAAGATATCTTGGCATTCCTCAAAATATATACTTTCAGAGGCATGTAAGGAATGTATCATTGAGACATAGATTAAATTCCTCAATGATAACAAGGTGAGACTCGTCAAGTTAAAATTCAACATGGTCGCATGAGTGCGAAATATTTGGTTAAATAGGCAGAACACTATCCAAATTGTTCACTGTCTCACTACTAGATACTACTCACACAACTGCAGCCTCTGCAATTGAAAGTTGATTGCGGCGTCCAATGAAGATGCAGATGTTGAAGACGCCTTGGATCGATTAACAAGATAAACTGTCAACGAGGCTTTAGAATGTTGAAAAAATTAAAACAAAATTGCTCTTTGCGCATCTAAAGATAAGCGCGGATTATTAATATTATTCATTCATTAAAGCATGCATTCGTTCATTCATTCATTATTATTATATCATTTTAGAAATACACGTACACAATTACTCAGAATTAGTGATTTTCATGGCATTAATCCCTCAGCGTGAAATTGACTCC
The DNA here is from genome assembly GCA_022664845.1 of Lepisma saccharinum. Classification (NCBI taxonomy): domain Eukaryota; kingdom Metazoa; phylum Arthropoda; class Insecta; order Zygentoma; family Lepismatidae; genus Lepisma; species Lepisma saccharinum. Next base: position 5,158 of record JAGDQP010067212.1, read on the forward strand.
GAATGAAAGCAGTACCGTGAAAGGCCTTCAGTGTAGTAATTGTGTATATATACAGAAGGTATGTCTAAAAAAGTAAGGCCGATCAATATTTCAAACAGTTACTCATTAAACTTACCAACGCAAATGTATTTACAAAGTTGGGGAGGGGTGCTCTTTAAAAGAGGTGAAAAGAAATTGAGGCTAATAATTCACCTTGAGTTAAACCCTAGTTGATTTCGTGCTAATAACTTTTTTTTCTTTTCAACATAATAACTTACTCTATTGAAGCATCTCTATTTAAATACGCCTTTTTTATGTCCATATATTTCTTAAATACGCTTAGTAACAGGTGGTGTACAGTTAATTTGCAAACGACTAGTGTATAAAAAAGAACGAAGTTCGCTTTCCCTTTGAACGAGTAGATAGATTTCATTATTTAAAAAAAAATAATAGACAGGATTACACTCAAAATGTAAGACCGATTAAAATTTTAATATTCTTTAGATTTAACAAATGATCGTTTATTGAATGCTGAAACTGTATATTCATTATTTTTATATTCTACTCAACTTCGTAAATTGGATGTGATTGCATAAGAAAGCATATACACCGTATATAAATGTTATTGAAAGCATTCAATTAAAGTATTCGTATTTTCACTTGCCCCTGGGGTACAGATATACCCAATGTAAGAGGTTATTTTGGTTTTGTTATAATCATTTCTAGACGGTAGCGCGTCTGACTACGAATCGGATGGCCCGGATTGAGATCCCGGCCAGGACAGGAGATTTTTCTCGCCGTGTTCCCATGCCTGGTGTCCTTAGGTACATTTAGCCTCTGATCAAAATGAGTACCAATGTGTCCTTGGTATTCCCGGGTACCTTGGGAAGGTAATGGCGACCCAACGTGGGACTGACCATCCCACATCATTTCGTGCCGTTGGTTAAGAATATGTGGAGCACTACCTCCACTTACTCCATACGTCGTTCACGACGCATGCGCATTGCACAGCGGATAGCTTTAATAACTTCTAAGTCTCATAACTTACTCTTAATGGGCTAAAACTTCTAATTATAGACACGGGATAATAAAGAGAAGTAAGACAGTATCGTGTTTAAAATCGGTATTGTTAATTCCATACTGGCATGATCTAATTTGTAATTAAATGAGAATTTTGATGTTTTATTCCTCAGAGAACTGTGTTCCGATAAACATATAAGATAACTTGCATACTTTTATTATTATTATTATTATTATTGTTATTTACAGATTTCGGATTACTTTCCTATTGAACCTAAAGCCGAACAAACAATTTTCTTTGGATGAGTCATCAAAGTAATGTTTAGACAGGTAGCAAAGTTAAGTCCCGTTACAGAGATCTCGCAAATATATTTTCTATTGAGCGTAAACATTCATTCTGGTTTCTAGTGTTAACTGCTATTTTTTATCGATTTCAGCAGTTGGCTAAAATGTGTATATATTAACACGTTTATTATTAACTCACTTTCTTGCCTGTCTGGTCCGTACAAATTAACTAGTTTTCTTGTCTGCCTGTTCGGTACAAAATTTTGCAATTTATTTTAAACTCACTTCGCATCATATGATTTCTTTGAAATTTTGTAAACTTGCTTGCTTCCAATGACAATACAATATTTAATAATTAGATATAGAACAAAATAACCCAGTAAACTGTAATTAATTAATTAAATTTAGAAGTAAATTAAGTCTAACGTCTTAATCGTTATGCAACTAAATTAACACTTCTGATGTGTGTGGTAGTAGTAACATCAGGATAAAAACGGTAAATTCTTCAAAAGCAACTGAAAAGGACTTTCAGTTACTAGCGACAACTATATTGTTTCCAGTCTTCAGAAATGATGTTATTATAGCTAAGAGTTTCAACTAAAGAACTAAATTTGGAAACATTATTATGTTTAATGGTTAGAGAGTAAATCTACAATGTTACACTACAGTCAAGAAGACGAAACCGATATAGAAAAAAATAATTAAAAAAGGATTAAAAATCACGCTTTTTAAGATGGTCTAAAAAGTAAAATTAAATAATAAATTGAATTAAACTTATGAATCGGAAAATAAAAGCGAGTGTACTCTTGCTTGCCTTATCATAAAATCATATCTAAGAGCACCCACGCTTTTATTTTCCGATTTATAAGGTTAATTGAATTTATTATTTTTTACTTTTTAGTCCATCTTAAAAAATCGTGTTTTTTTTTAAATCCTTTTTTAATTATTTTTTTCTGCTTATACTATTGTGCGTCTGTTCGTCATAAAAGCACATTTAGCGTAGAATTATCCAGGATTCGGTTATTCACATAGACTACAGTTTTTGGAACGAACATTTGCATGACGAAGGATTTCACTATTTAAACTCCAATTGGACAAAATACATATGGAACTGTACAATATGCTTCGAATTTGATAAGTAATTGGGAAAACTTTAAATTATTAAGGAAAATATATAATATTTGTCTGAATTACCACCATGTTCTTATGTGTTGCTTACATTATGCATAACAATATTTTGTTCTCTTAAAATTGCTTGACTGAACTTTATCTACTGTTTAGGATCTTAATTGAATGTTTGAAAAATATTTAATATCAAGCAAAATTATTTCCGTATTTTGAAAAATATTTTCCACTTTTTCAATGCGACATCTGTGATCGTCAAAAATTTAAAATTCAGTTTCCATTCTAATCACGTAATTACTAGGGAAATAAAAAATTAAGGTGAATTTAGATGTGTAAACGACCGGTATGGACGATTTAGTCTCCCGCTTCAATGCGTGTTTGGACCCCAGTGACGACAACGTAGTATTTCAGTGCAATGTTGCTCTTCATTTTCCACTAAGAAATTTTCTTCGTAGCAAATGCCAAAACACAGTCGATAAGAAATAAATATTTAGCACAGTAAGTTTTTCATCTTTGATGATTGAATTTTTATTGACGAGATTCTGAGGGGAGAGCTTACTTTTTTGGTTAAGTAATCTCCGAACTATTACGTTTAATGAGCCTTGGCGGGAATTGAACCCGTTATCACGCGCACATAAAGCGAGCACACTAACCTTTCAGCTATCCCGAGATTTTCCAACCTCGGGTCTTTTGTTACTTAGAAAAAGTGTGCCACTTTCTTCCATCGAACTCTAAGTAGAGTAGGCATGAACACTTACTTGGCTGCACCGAGGGAAAGGCTCAGTGGTAGAGCCTTGGCTTAGCATTCGGGAAGTCGTGCGTTTAATCTCAGAGGGTGACCATCATGTCTAAGATTCTCCACGATTTGTCCTCAGTCACAACAGGTAAATATCGGAATGGTACCTTGATGCCAGGCCCTAGCCGACACCTTATCATATCCTTTCCCCTAACCTGTCCCGACCTGATCCTTAGATGCCTCAAGACCATAAAACAAAATAAAAAATGTCCTTGTCTCGATAAAAATATGTCCTTGTCTGCTATAGTTGGTAAATGTAGGTTTTAGAGAAAGTACAGTTTTAGACATAACTGTGGTTTCATACTACATGCCATATCAAGCAAATATGGAAACCCCACGTTTAATGTAAAGGGCCATCTTTGCCACATATGACGTAGAAGGGCGAAAACACAGGAAAACTTTCAACTCATTGAAGTTACCCGCTCCCACATCTTTCCATTTTCTCAGGTATGCGAATTTCATTTTGTGCTTTCCTACTGTTTGCAACATTGTGTGTGATATGGCCCTCCTTGATTTATAGATATATTTATTATATATTGTGACGTTATTTTATAATAGAAGGCTTATTTCCTGTCGATTGTCTACATATAAAGATAGTTATCCATCCTTTATATGTCATAGTTATCTTACGTTCTAAAAAATAATGATACATGTTTGATGGTTGTAAATTTTGAAGTATTTAGAACCACATTAGAAAAAGTAGGAGCGAGTGGAAGAAACCACTCTTGAGCACAAGGAGCCTCTCTATAGTTGTATCTCATCCGTACATTGCCTTCTACATAGTACATTTGTATCTTTACATTAATAACGAGATGTTCCCTAATGGTATGCGACATACACTGCAAGCAACGCCCATTTCACCCAGGGAAAGTAGGTGGAAGAAACCATACAGATCCTTGTTTAATTTTATACATTACTAACATTGTACGCTACACAGCAGTTTTCTACCCAGGGGACAGCGGCAGATGACACCATAGAACTCACTTCAAATAGTTTGTATATTCTTTATTTGTGGAGCATACATTAAATACAAGAAACCTTGCGGAGTTTGGTACTTGAGTTATATCCTACAAGGTTACCTCCAGATTAGTATATGTATCCTACTGTCATTAAATGTGGTCCCCACGCCTAAGCTAAGAGTTTCTACAAACCATAATTTGGACCTCTTAATTTATTGTATAAATGCCACAGATTCGCTACAGCAAAGCAGGACATTCAACCCATATTTGTGTGATGGGACGCACTTCTTATTACCTCACCACCACGTATGGAACACTATTTCGCTCATACATTGAAGAGTATGGTCTTTAGTCCTTGCAATCCTAAACCATCCTTTTCTCGTTATTCAGGAGAAAAGCCTGTGTATTCAATACGTCTTGAGCAGTATTTTTCTTTCAATATGTTATTTTTATCCAAATATTTGTTTTTTATTTTGTACATTATTATATCATTGCTAAAAAAAAGCTCATATTTGGAACCTGATAGTCTGTGATTAAGGTAAATTGGATCGCTTATATGCAAATCAGATCGAAACGATTTCAATATTTCAAAGGATCAAATTGGTTCTACATTCCTACGTTCAACAAATGACCACGAATAGAATTAGTCACCATTTTACGACATGCGTTAATGAGCGAAGATCCATTCATCTAACGTGTCCATGTTAAGATAGTATGTGTTAGTAAAATTCTCATTTCTTTAGTAAGTACTTAATTAACATAATTGTTTTTACTCTTTACAGGAAGTATACTAAAGCCGCTTGAAATGAATATCATAGAGCATCTGTTCATATTAACTGTTATCTATCATGGGCTGAGTAATACCTCAGAAGCCAATGGACGTTTGAAAAGTATTACGGCTGCAAGGACTATTCACTCCTTCGAACGTTCAGTGATGCTTTCATGTGTTAAATACCTTCCAATCAAAGAATCAGCAAGTATAATAGTAGAAGGAAACACATCACTTGATCTACAAGTCTTAAAAATTATGAGTGATCTTGCTGCAATTAGCATATTTAGATTATCAGAGGATCAGGACTCAGTCAAGGCTTTGAATAGCTTTGGAGCATTCTATCATTTTTCTAAAACCAAAGTAATAGTAATAATTTTACAAAATCTCAACGCATTACGAAGTATTATAAAAATGGGAAGAAAATATAATTCATGGAATTCCAGAGTAATATTTGTGATAATATATACCCGATATGTGATAAAAATTGAAACCGTCACAGAAGCTGTATTCAAAATTACTTGGTCTGGGAAGGTACTCAACATACTTTTATTTTTGGAAACAAAATGTCCAGAGGCACGATCAGTAGAGGAAACGACATCTTGCCATGTAGGTGTTGTGTACAATCCTTTTCAAAACCGTACCACTAAGGTCATTGTTGATGAGGAACACCTTATTGCATTCTCCAAACTAAAAGCTATTGTTCCCTTTGAACTTAAATCCTTACATAATTATCCATTGTTAATAACCATACAAAATGCAAGTATGCCATTTATGAGCTTTGAGCTGAGTGAAAATAATAAAATTGTTTACGGAGGCTTTATGGGACAACTATTCGAGGCAATGGTTCAACACGTAAATTTTACTCCAATAATTTCTTTCGTAACACCATTAGTTTCAACTTTACGACGTTTCTCAAACGGAACCTGGACCTCTGCATTAGGTGCGATAGATGACGAACGGGCAGAGATAGCAGTTGAATCAGTGGTTATTAATTACGAAAGATATCAGTCATTCAACTTTCTCTACCCTATCAGTATATCACCTTTGATTCTTGTATTCCATAAAGCAAGTACCATACCAAAATG
>JAGDQP010067213.1:0-10021 GCA_022664845.1 Lepisma saccharinum
GACATAGGTTATCTTCTACAATGTTCATTTCATGTAGCTTCTGACGAAAGGGGCCATGGCCCGTCAGGAAGTGCATCAGCCCACCAGTAATATCCACATTTAGTTCCATCCGCTCTTCAATATCCGGAAAAATGGAGTACAATCTTCTTCCTTTTTCAGTTGTATTCCACAGTTCCTGCCACGCACTGTTTATAGCTAAGTTGACTTCAGCTTTAGTCTCAGCTGGTCTATGTAGGATGTTAACGACTTTATCCTGAATTTCTTTTTTGATCCAGTACATGGCCCCCATCTTCTTATCCTGGAGATGTAGTGGGGGGACCGCCAGCGCGACCTGGAGTGCCTCGACGGATGTCGTCCTATATGCGCCTGACAGTCGTAAAAGTATTTGCCGTTGAGCTCTGTCTTTAATCTGTTTTTGCCTTTTATTATCGAGTCTATGGCACCATACGCTAGCCGCGTATCCCACTATTGCTCTTATGATGACATCATGGTAAATGCGTATTACTTTTATCGGTATTTTTAGATTGTTTACTGCTATATTAACCAATTTGTGTGAAATTTTTAATGCCTTATTTTTTGTTATACTTGTGTGCATTCTGAAATCAAGTTTTTCATCCAGAATTAGTCCTAAGTATTTTAGATACTTCTCTCGTTTAATTGTTTTATCATTTACTTTAATTATAGGTCCTCTATTGTAATTTAGTTTTCCTTTGAATAACACATATTTCGTTTTTTCGGAGGATATTGTTAATTTATTTGCTTTACACCATGATGTCATCATTTCTATTACCTCGTTTGCTTTTGTTTGAATATCCAATCGACTGTTTCCCTTGATTACCACTGCCAGGTCGTCCGCGTATCCCACCACCCTCTCTACCTGCTGCATTCCATTCAATACCTCCAAGCACGGCTGAAATACTAGGTCCCAAAAAATCGGACCCAGTACCGAGCCTTGTGGGCATCCTCTTGTAGGAGTCTTAACCGCAACTCCGTCCGCTGTATCTACTTCTAATTTTCGATCCTGAAAGTAATTTTGTATTAACTTCCATAGTTTGCTGTTGATTTTAAGCTTTCTTATTTCCTCTAACAATGAGGGCCACCATAAGTTGTCAAATGCCCCCATAATATCGAAGAAAATTCCAATTACATATTTGCAGGTTTCGTCTCGTAAAGCATATATGTTACTACACAATTCGTTGATAGCATCCTCTGTAGATTTTTTGGGGCGAAAGCCGTACTGTAATTTACAGTTCTCCAGGTTATCTCTTTTTTTATTTATTTTTATAGCCAATATTTTTTCAAAAATTTTGCTTATTGTATTCAAGAGGCATATAGGTCTATAAGATTTTGGATTAAGTTTATCTTGGTCCTCACTTTTCAAGAAGATTACCAAATTTGCTACCTTCCATGGTTTCGGAAAGATTGACTGTTCTATACATTCATTAAATAATCTGGTTAAATAAGGGGTCCATATATCTACATTATTTCTAAAAATTTCATTTTTTATCTGATCTGGTCCTGGGGCCTTCCGTAGTTTTAATTTCTTTAAAGCTTCCATCACCTGATCATTAGTCACAAGCAGATCATCGGGGTTATCATTTTCATTGCTTGGGTCTTCTTTTGCTTTATTCCTTATCCTTGTGTTGTCTTCATTGTCATCCTCTATTCGGTCGTCCGGAAATAACTTCTGATAAAACAATTCTATGGTGTCTTTCCAATTTGTGGTAAATTGTCCTGAATCGTCCTTGAGGGTGTTCATAGCACTCTTTGTTTTAATCTTGGACATAATTATCTTATATGGCATGCCCCAGAGGTCTTGTTGTAGATTTTCTTCAATAAACTTACTCCAGGTCTTCTTCTTAGTTTCTTTTAATTCCGTTTCAAATTGTTGCTTTATTCTCCTATACGTTTGTAATCTTGCTGATCTCAGTGCGTGATCCCCGGCTGCCCTGTAGCTCTTCCTGCTAGCTTTCATCTTCCTCTTCAATCTGTTCAAACTCTCCGTCCAAAAAGGCTTTCTTTTATCATTTGTCTGTTTTTTCTTAGGTGTTGAATTTTCTATTGCTCTCCAAATTGCTTCCTCAAGCTCCAGAGTGAGTTTTTGAAGGTCACAATTTCGGTTAATTTGTGGTAATACAAGATTATCTATGAATTTTTTCTTGTTTAATTTATTTATGTTATAGTTGTATGTATTATCCTCGTTGGATATTTCGTAATTTAATTTGTCTTCTTCGTCATTCACGTCAAAGCGGACGACGTTGTGGGCACTAGAAGTCGCGTGCTCGTCCACGGACCAGTTACATATACGATTACATATATTTCCCTTTGCCAAAGTTACGTCAATATTAGACCCCGCTCCAGCCCTGCCCATATACGTAAGTGGTTGACCTTCTCTGTTTATAACAGTAAGATTGTGCTGTTCAATTAACTCCTCGAACTTCTCACCATTTTCGTCGGCGTTTGTGCAGTGCCAGAGCGGAGACTTAGCATTAAAATCCCCCAAAATTATGGTATTATTCATTTGCATTCCATTCATTATATTATCTATTTTCTGTACAAAAATCTCTCTCGGGAGGGAAAACTGACAATAAATATTCACTATGGTTACTTTATAATTTCCCCTGGAAACATCCACACACAGGGTCCATTTATCTGCATATCTTAAGTGTGTTAAAGCATCTATGTTCCTGTTGAATATTACAACTGCTACCATGGGAGTTGGATCATTAGGCAATATCGCTACGACGCTAACTGGCATATTAACTAATTTCCCTTTAAATGTGTATGGTTCTTGGAGGCATGCTACGTCCACACTTTCCTTCTCACAATAGTGTCTAATTTCTGCTGTTGCGAGTTTTGATCTATCCAGATTAACTTGTACTATCTTGAACATAACTATGGCTGGCGTGTGTGGACATAGCATGCTGGGAACTTCTCTAGCGGATTAAATGCAATCCTTCCATACGCCATAACGAACTGCCTATACACGTTATTCAGTTGGAAAGATTCCTCCCTCCTCTCAAAAACTTTGTGAATAAACGCTAACAGGTCCTGTGGGTCAGTGGTGATGCCATTGGACCTCAGATTAATTTTGTCTACCTCTTCGATCACCGGGAACGTTATGGTTTTTCCATTGAGATGGTAACTTCTTATTATCACTCGTAAGGCCGCCGTCAGAGTTTGTGGCTCCTCAAGCCTGGTTAGAATATAGTTTAAATTAAGGTTTTCATATAGTATTTTCGGGTCAAGGTCAACTTTTCTTCTTTTTTCTTCTTCTACCAGCTGGTCATGTAGTCTGTTTTCTTCATCTGTTTCCTGAGTGCCTGGATATATTGTTTGTTCTATCACCTCTTCTTCCTGTTCAGTAGTTGGTTGCTTTCCATTTTTCTTCTTATAAAGTCTTGGTATCCAAGATTTCCAGGTTCTTCTTTTCTTTTTCGTATTTGTTTGTTTGGTTTCTATTTTCTCATTGATTACATCTGCTAATTCATCTTTGTTTTCTTCATTTACTTCTTTATTTTTTTCTATTTCCAGATCCATATTTGACGATGTATCTATATTTTCCTCTTTTTGTTCTTCTTGTTCCACTGCTTCTAAATCTTCTAGTGTCTTTGAAATAGTTCTGAAGAAGTTTTGATCACTTATAATCATTTCTATTCCTATGTGCTGAATTTTATTTTCAAATTCCTTTATTTTCTTCAGAACTGCATACGGATCTGCTTTCCATAAACCCATGCCTACTGCTGGTACTGTAATCTTTTTCCTTATATTTCCCTCTAGTTCTGACAGCAACTCCAATGTTAGCCCCAGGTCCTTCAGGAAGTCGTCTCTACTTGATTCAACGTGCATAAATCCACACCCATACCTGTTTTTTGAAAAGTAGAGATTTAAGAGTTTGTTATTTTCAAGTTCAATAATTTCATGTTCCATTTGATTAAGGTCAAAATCATCATGTGATAAGGCCACCATTTGCGCAAATCCTCTCGGAAATGTTGTTAGGCTTGGGTTTATGAAATGCAGTACAACCTGATTACTCTCCTCAAAATTTATGTGTCCAGATCTTATGTAGAGGTATTTATCGGTAGTTTTAGTATAACTACTTAATAGCCAATTATTTATAATTTCAATTTTCTTACTTCTATTATAATCCATTAATCGATTGAGATTCCTTTTTTGTTTGCACGGGGGGAGCTTTTTCTTGTATTTGTTATCCAAGTCCTCTGCTTGATTATGTCTAACTTCCATAATCAAACCTGTCAATCAATCTTTGCAAGCTTAGTTTATACTGTGCACAGTCCTGTTGCTTACCCCCACACTTCTTACCTCTAGAGAAACACGGAACGCACACTTTTTTCTCTTTATCTTTGCAATCATTTCTTACGTGACCCTTTTCTCCGCACGTTCCACACCTTGAGTCGTTCCTACAATGGTTGGCAATATGGCCATAATCAAAACATTTTAGGCAAATCGTTACTACTAGGTAATCCTTGATGTTAGTTACTTCATATCCTATATATATTTTAGGATTCTGCAGTAGTAGCTGTCTAACTTGTTTTGGCACTTCTATTACCAGATGATAACGATCTTGATTCCTAGGCCCCGTCTTGAACCGTGGCTTAATTAGTTGTTTTTGTTCGTCAGTAATCTCCTGCAAATTCCTCACTAGCAACTCTTCCATTACCTCTGCTTCCTTCATTTCCTTAGGGATACCATAAATAATCATGAAATGATTTCGTTTCTCTCTCTTGTTGGTCATCTCAAAGTTATGTTTCATGTTCGGGTGATTTAGTAATCTCTCTTCATCATCTGTTGATGCCATCTGAAGAATTATAGCTGTTTTCGTTTGAACCATTTGAAAATTGATCTTATCGTTCCTGTTAATTGATTTGGTAATACGCATCCTGGTATCCTTAAGTGTTTCGCCTTGCTTTGGTTTGATCATGATTGTAGGTCTTGTGTTCCTCTTGGTAGATTCTATAATTTTGGTTTTTTCTGGAACCTTGACGTCTTTTTTAAGGACATCCGCGAAACTGACGACAGATGTTGATGTTGCTGTTTCTTTAATCGCCTTCAGGCTACCGTTTTCAGTATATACTCTGCGTATTTCCTCCTCCTGTTGATGTAATTTTTCGTCTGTTTCCAATCTGTTTCTGTTTGCTTCATTAAGGGTTACTTCCAACTCTTTTATCCTGATACTGCCATCAATGGCTTCTTTCTTCAATTCGCTGACCATCTTTTCTAGCTTGTCCACCTCCTGGTCTCTTTCTTCCACCTTGGTTTGCCACCTAACCATCTTGATTTCAATTTCCCTCTTGGTACAAGAGACAATGGCGATACGAGATAATCTTGTCATCAAGTGGCATTCTTCAGGAAAGATGACTAAAGACTTGTATAAAGAATTTCTAGCAACGGCAGCTACACAAATGCCATACGAGAAGAACGTACTTATTGTGGATTCATACGGCCCTCATAAGGACAATGCTCTACTACAACAAGTACTGAATGAACTATCCTTCAGTGAGATAAACTCAAGGCGCACATCATACCAGAGAATACTACTAGTATGTGTCAACCACTGGACGTTCATTTCTTCAGAATAGTAAAATATATGGCAAGAAACATCTCATCAGCAGCGCTTCAATTTAATCGGCAATTCAACCTGCAAAAGCGTAACAACATCTTGGGCCTCCAATCGCTCATTCATAACCAGCTGTCATCACAACGATTCCAGGGATCGCACCGCTATGCGTGGTATAAAGCAGGATTAGCGACATCAACAGAGCTATTCGTAGGAATCACAACGTTTTGCTTTGGACAGAGAATGGGATTCTGCAATTTAGTAGTGGGATGTGAGAGATCAGTGTTCATCAAGTGAGATATTGTTGTGTTGAGTTATGTTTTGAACACTTTTACATTCAAGAACATTACCACAGAAGCGAAAGTACGGATGAGGTAACAGCAAGCATTTCTACTGCTTCATAAATCTTCCTTTTGGTTGCAAATCTGTGCTTAACATGCACGTGAGTGCATGTCCGTCAAGTTCCGAGACCGAGAACAACGGCACTACCAGAATGTTTAGACCCGAACGAGAGAAAACAGCAAAATGGACGTTTTCGGGGTTCTTTGGTGCTGAAACTATCAAAGTTCTAAACTTGCCCTTTGCAAGTTGGGTAGCTAGTTTACATCACTAGGAGAGGACCAAATAACACATTCCTAGGATCACTCACATTGTAGTAATTTACCCCCCAAACGTGCCGTTTTCTCTGCACTGACTCACTCTCTGATTGCCTGACTGACTCACTCACTCCTACTAACAACCTTTCATACAAACACTGATTGTCTTCGTCAAACTTTCGTTTGCACTCCTTGCAATTTTCACACATACTAACATGTTGACGAAACTCTCCTTCCACCACTTTCCACGCCAAATTTACATGTTATCTCTCACCGGATTAACGTTAGCACAAAACTGTATCAATGCATTTCCAGTCAAATTTCAGTCTAGATTGATATATCACATGACCCCCTTCCTATTTCAAACTTTCACACAAGTTTCAATATGGCCGCTTTCAAAATGGCGGTCATGATGGATATCCTGTGCTACGCATAGCTCTTCGTACCTAGTATTCATCAATACCCACTAGGGTGCACTTCCTTTCCCCATTTTTATTACAATGAGATTTTTCCCATCCCGCTATATGGTACACTTACGCTCTACACTTTATTTTTCTCGGGCTCCCTTCTCTTTCCCTGTTTAGTTTTGTAGCTAAAATTTTGTATGTGCACTTCTTTTTGGGTCTTCTATCGACATACAAAGTATCAACATATTTGGTCTCCCCGAGATATGAAGTGTCCCTTGTGAGGGACGTCACCTTTGTCCAATGGAAGGCTAAGGCAAACCACCTTTGGTTCATCGTGCTAAAGGATATTTTAGTCCCAACCGTTGCCTCTGGATTGAATGTCAATATCCTTCTTTCAATCGCTCGCGGTTATTTTTTTCTTTACATCTTTCATTTAAGGGCAAGACTAGAATAAGCTCGTTACGTCTCTACGACCTCTCTTTCGGGGAAGGGAAGGGAAAGGTGACAACCAGGGCTTTTGTTTAGTTACATTACTAACGTTTCCTCCATGTGAGAAATAAACGAGAAACCTCAGTCAGTGTGGCCGGCACCAAAAGTGCCTCCCCAGTGCCGATCAACAGTCCGTGACCATACCTATCAGACTAAAAGCAACTTTTTTTTTGGGGGGGGGATAATTAAACAGAGTTAACCGCAGCTTAATTTAAGGCCATTTTTAGATACTTTCGATGTCGGAGAAAACAACTACCGAAGTAAAAACCTTCAGTTTGCCTGATGGGATTTTCCAACATGCCACCATTAAGATATGATACGCATTTAGATAACTAGATTGGAAAGAGAACGCGCACAGTCTCCTCCGCCATTCCCCACACAGAGCAGATTATTTTTTTGTCATTTAAACAAACAGAAAAAAAAGCAATCTGAAAAGATTATTAAATAACTAATCTTAAAATAGATATCCCGGTCGTGGTTCTTTCAATCACTGCTAGACAGACGAGTACTTGAAATAGAATAACCTTGATGATAAATACATTTTTCTATTTGACACTGCCCTTTGTGTTCCAATGTTATCAGTTAAAATGGAAAGTATTCGTTTCAGTCGGAGTACCGACACTCTTTAAAGAATAATAGAAGAGTTTTACTTATCACTAATAATTTTAAAATATCTGGATAATCGTTTACTGGATGAGATAGGATTATTTCTATAATAATTTTCAATACGTTTTAATAGTGGAAAATTTGTCTCCCTCTCGATAAGAATACATCATCCTGCCTCGCTCTCTATCGCACACACACTTCCGAATGAAGTATTGTCCTAATAGGCAAAGGATGTATTCAGGTAGGTGACGTGAGGGGGAAGAAACTAGGCTTGACTAATGGAGAGTGCGGAGAGATAGTTACAACGTTGCCATCTTTCCTCCCTATTTTCTCTGCGTCCGTCTTGGAGTTACACTCCTCACGTCATAACAGGAAGTAAGTGATTGTGTTATTGTATTAGGGCTCGTTTTGAAGCCCGCTTGCGTTGCTTGCGATTACGGTGAGTAGCCAATTGAAACACGTGGTATTTCGTGGCGTAGTTTTATTACGTGTTGTTACACGTATTTCAGTTGGCTATTTACCCAAATTGCAAGCAAAGCAAGCAACACAAGCGAGCTTGAAAATAAGTTCTTAGTGTTAAAGTATAGCAAAGAAACTATCGAGAATTGTCGCGGTCTTGATTTAGTCACCGTCAACATGTGGACGTAGTGTGGACGTCCTATTCAAAGAAAACCTGAATGCTACCAAGCATTAGCAAAAGCGGAACGGAGTGTTATTATATTTATCTCAGAAATGCAACTTGGTGAAATAAACGGTGGACATAAAAAGGGTAAAGCTGTGTATCCCCTGTGAGATGCGCATTGCGCATGCGCCGTGAACAGTACACGAGGAATGCTGGGGAAGCGCTCCACACATTTTCGACCTGCGGCACGTACTGAGGTCCTACGCTCAACCGCATTTACCTCTCAGGGTGTCCAGGAATACCAAGGACCAGAGTTGACTGATTTAAATCAAACTGATTTAAAAAAGTGCAATATTTTGAATTGAATTTGAATTTTGAATTAATTTCTCTCTTTTGATTTATATATTTGTTTTTTATACAGAGTAAGTGGCTCACATAAGCTAATGCTTGTGTGTGAGCCAGCATGTCAATTCATTGTTTTTATCATTATTACCTTATCTTATACAAATTTGTTATTTTCATGATCAAATATAGTGTAATATAAAACCAGCACCTATTTACAAAATATATACATACTACAATGCTACAAGATCATTTGTATATAACAATTAGTTTAATCTAAGATTGCTTCTACTTTTTCATTTATTTTTGACCCAATTTGACATTAGTTTTTCTTAAATCAGTTTAAATTTTTCTGTTTTTATATACGAGGGTCATTTAACTCGAACTGGCAACACTGCTACGATTGGAGTGTCGTGTGCGCAAGAGACAAATGACGAACGTAGTGTGTGCCGTGGATGTGTACGAGTCAGTTCAACGCTGCTGCGGTTCCATATTACGGTGTGCGTGGCGAGTAGACAGTGTTAAAGTGATTGTTGTGTGAAATACCGCCCTAACGCAAGGTTCACGCGTGCAGAACAGCGTGTTTATCAAATTCCAGGTGGCACGAGGGCGAAATGCTAGGACGATTCACAGAGGATTAGTAGAGGCCTGTGGTGAAGCTGCTCTACCGTATCGGACAGTGGTGAGATGGGTTGCAGCGTTTCAGGCGGGACGACAGTTAACAGACAAAATGGACGGCGGAGGGCATATGCGAACGGCTACGGACGAAATTAATCTTGCAAGACTACGGACACTGCTTGACGGTGATCGGCGCTGGACTTGTAGTGAAATGGCGAAGAAGCTGAAGATTTCGTCCGGATCAGTGTTCCGCATGCTAACACAAGATCTTGGCATGCGGAAAATTGCAGCCAGATGGGTACCCCATGCTCTGACCGAGGTTCAAAAGTGGCATAGGTGGGAATGTGCGCACCTACACCTTCAACGTTACCATGAGGAAGGTGATAACTTCTTGCACCGCATTATTGCAAGTGACGAAACGTGGAGAAGATCCTATAAGCCTGAATTGAAACGTCAGTCGAGTGAATGGAGCCACCCAGAATCTCCACGACCGAAAAAGCTTAGGCAAGAGCCAGCAAACGTGAAGGTGATGATGATAATGTCATACGACCACGAAGGCATTATCCTGTCACATCAAGTTCCACCGGGCGTTACCGTCAATGCTGCATACTATGCTTCATACCTCAGTCACCATTTGCGACCAGTATTGCGGCGCAAACGTCCACACCTCCTGGAGTCTGGACCAATTCTCCTGCACGACAATGCCCGATGCCATACAGCCCATCCAGTACAGACTCTGTTACGACGATGGGGTTGGGAGGTA
>JAGDQP010067214.1:0-11178 GCA_022664845.1 Lepisma saccharinum
ATCACCTCCCGAAGTTTGTCGGTCCGTAACCTTACCACCCTGTATATATTCTATTATTATCAGCAACAGAAAGTATAATATAAAAACTACCTCTTTACCGTCATATTACTTATATACTACATAAAGACTTTGAATTATTTATTTTTTCTCATTCAGTTCTAAAAAACTTGTTATGTATAATGAATATGCTATAAATGCAGAAGGTCTATTGTAAGATTCTCTAACACAAAGCAGAGAAGGTAGAAATATAGCGGAAATCATATTTCGCGTTTCGGTGAGTATGCCCCATATTTTCTACCTCGGTGATTAAGAATTAGACAAATAATCCCAAATATTATATAGATTATTCTCTGCCTTGAGAAACGAATTGTGTAACAATGATTCTCTAACGACATATACATGTTAAATCCAAGCACGATTATCCTAAAACACACAATTTGTGCAATATAAAAATAGAAAATAATAAATGTGCCTGAAAGAAACCTGAGGTTTGGAAAATCAAAATCAAATGATAAAAACAGAGCAGATAAATGTGTCTGCTAGACAAAGCCTGCTCGACTAGAAAAGCTACACAAACAGCGTCCGTTGATCATACTCCATATGAGCCTATTGTGAGAATTTTTCACCCCTACAGACAAACGAAAAGCTTTAATACATTCCAGAAAACTTGGCTTCGGTCCACAACGATCAGACCATAATAAGTTATGCTGTTGGCTTCTTTCAGTTGTAAAGATACACAGGTGCACTCATCTACCTTGTGCTCCAAGAAGTGAAAGGCATCTTATTCCCACGTCAGTAAGATGTTAAGTGAAAGACCATGCAGTACAGTTCTGGATGGGGGTTCACTTATATCTAATTACCTTCAAACATACCAGCAAAATTAAAATTCCCTTAAAACTTTAACTTCTATAGTCCTAAAATGTGATATCATTTGAAATCGCAAATTGGCACATAGATAAAACTTTAATTCAATAAATCATTTTTCAGGATGATTCGGACAAGCACCCGCACAAACGGACGACATATCATAAACACAAAGTCAAGATTCATCTCAAGAATCCAGTTAGGATTCAACCAAAGAAGACATTTTCACGGAATATCCTGGCACTGTTTACTTTAATGGTCATTCACACATTTATTACATTGTTCTTTAAATAATTAGGAAATTAGACATGTTTGGTCTTACCAGGTGCCTAAATATGAAACCGGAATTTGTGCATAGACGGCGTTAACTATCACTGTGGTTACTGTAAAACTGAGTCCTTGGCCCCACTTGCTTGTTTTGACTGCTGATAACGATTTGCAACTCACAACCAGACAAGTCGCATGTCATAGTGTAGTGTTTAATAGCGTTGAACATGGCGCAATTTGTACCTACAAACAACGATGTGCGGACAGCATTGATTTTTTGTTACCATTTCAAGAACACTCCTGCAGAATCGCATCGCATGCTTGTCGAAGCTTACGGTGATCATATTCTTGGTAAGTCATAGTGCTATGCGTCGTTTAAAAAATTTAAAAGTGGCGATTTTGACGTGAGAAACGAAGAACGTGGAAGACCACCGAAAAAGTTTGCAGACAGCGAATTGCAAGCTTTGTTGGATGAAGATACCGCTCAAACGCAACAACAACTTGCGGATCAATCAAATGTGATACGAGAAGCAGTTTACATACGTTTGGAAGCCATGGGCAAGATTCAGAAGGTGGGAAAATGGCTTCCACATGCATTAACTTAACGACAGCAGGAAAACTGAAAAAACACTAGCGAAATTCTGCTCCCCAGGTAAAAAAGGAAATCATCTCTCCGTCGAATTGTGACTGGTGACGAAAAGTGGATCTATTTCGAGAATCCTAAGCGTAAAAGTCATGTGTAACTCTAGGAGAACCGGCGACATCGACTGTAAGACCAAATCGCTATGGACGGAAGACAATGCTTTGTGTTTGGTGGGATCAGAAGGGAGTGATCTATTATGAACTGTTGAAACCTGGAGAAACTGTTAATACCCAATGTTACCGACAACAAATGATCGATTTGCATCAAGCTTTGAGTGAAACGACCAGAATATGAGCAAAGACAACATAAAGTGATTGTGCTTCACGATAATGCACCCTCCAGCCAAACCTGTCAAGGAAACGATTGCGACGTTTGGCTGGGAAATCCTTCCACATGCGGCTTACTCACCAGACTTGGCGCCTTGCGATTTTCACTTATTTGTATCCATGGGATACGCACTTGCTGACGAGCGCTTCACATCTTACGAAAATGGCTTGATGACTGGTTTACAGCCTTAGGGGCACAGTTTTGTTTTTGGTTTGGGATCCACACATTGCCGGGGCGATGGCAGAAATGTATCGCTAGCGATTGCCAATATTTCGAATAAAATAATTCGTAGCATTGTCATCCAATCACTTTGTCTTTTCTGTATATAAATTCCGGTTTCATATTTACGCACCTGGTAATCGTCATTAACTGAATAAAACATCTTTAGGAATATGAAGAGCCTATCCAGGCACCCGAACTCACCAGTTGCCATAAATTGAAATTAAGAAGCTGTTTTAACTACAAATAAATTGCAGAATGGATCCAAACAAATAAGTTAAACTTATGTGTGTATGAATTTTTGTATACAGCAACTACTAATTAATCTTTCGGTAGAAAAAGAAATGTAAAATGTTTGCCTTTCTGTACCAAAATGTTTGCCTTTCTGTACCAAAGTTATTAATTAGAACATGATACAAGGGCAGCCTAGGTTAGGTTAGGCTAGTTTCGGTCAAGTCGACACGAGACGACAGTTTGTATAAGTAGCTATTATAGGTAGAGGATGTTTTTTTTTAGGTATGGAGATGTTATTATTATCAATTCGAGCTACGAATTTAGATTCAGTTGTGAATTTAGGTTTGCTTACGTTACTTTTTATTAGATTATGTTGCATTTTGTATAAATATATATATATATATATATATATATATATATATATATATATATATATGCGATTTTGTTAATTTCGTTGTTAATCAAGATATGTTGAATCGGCTGTCTGAAGATAAAATACAACTAAGGCGTTATGGTTTTGTTTCCACTGTTTGCGGAATACCTATATGTTTTTGTGAAATTTGGGAACACAGATGGCATGACAAAATATACTGAAATTTATGGTATGTATCATGAATGAAAATACCTCAATAATGTATGTTTCCTGATGATTTATTGATTTAGATATTCTTCCCGGCGATCAGTCGTTTGTAATCTTTTACTTGTAAAACCTGTATTTCAACTTTATTGGTCAGGTCAATAAAAGTTCAAGTTGTTCATAGCGATATTGTGACGAAATAGTCCCTGTTGGGTGTTTGTAAAAGAGAAAGGAAAATATCGCAACCTTATTATGAGCAAAGGCGTTGGACTCTTGAATAAACTTATGTTCGTTACTACCATCGCAGTTTTATTTCATCGACATTACTTGAAGTTAGCTATGGTGCAACACTCTAGATCTAGCTTTAGTCTATGCCAAGTTTCGTCCCACATTTCTTGAGGTTTATTAAAAGAGGGCATTTTAGTATTATCTCTAACATGTAAGATTCAAGCGTGAAGAACTCGAAGATAATGAGGAATCAAAGGAAGAAAGTATAATTCTGTTCAAGCCACTCAGCAACGACACTACAGTACAAGCCGCTCAGCTACAACATCGTACATACTACATATTTATTACAATGGCTAAAAATAAGTATGATTCAAAGTGACTAAAAATGATAGTTTATTTTACATTTTACTATAATAAATAAAATCAGTTTTCTAGTTTCTGTTTGTAGAATTAATATAATAAAATTTAGAATACAATACGTAATGAAGAATGAAGAGGTCGGCAAAAAGCTCATTCAAATGTTAGTTTCTTCAAAATCATTTAATATTTGACTAAAATTAATCTACTACAGGAGCACAAGCACAAAATCTTGAACACGGTATCGCTTTTATCTTACATCGGCAAATGCTTTACTTAGTACATTTCTTTCACGCACATCAACAAAGAAAATATTCGGGAAATTGTTCAGTGAATATGCGAGTGAATATGAATCCAATTGCTGTTTTTTTTATACCATAAAGACCGGGATGCAGTGTTTCTCGTTCTTCATCTAAAAAAGTAATACCATCCATAACTTTGAAGATAAGCTCTTTCAACGTGAAGTCTGATACTTGAAGAAGTTGGGGGTAGTTTCGAGAAATCAAGTTTCTTCATTTGATGATATTTGGAGACACATATCTATGGTTTTGAATTGTTTGTTTAACGTTCTTGTGAAATATTCTTCTCCTTCACTCTTTATTCTTTCAGTTAGTTTTCACTTACCAGAAATCTTCCAAAAGATGATAATAGTCTTTAACCAGCTGTTGAGCAGCATGTTTGGTACCCACTTTACTAATCGTATCACAACCACTACGAACGTATAATGCTGGAAGGACTTCAGCGGCGTAAGGTGGAGGTCATCACACATTTTATGAACAGAAATAAATCTTATTGTCTGTTCTCGTCCAGAAAGACAAGCGTCTGCCGACAACATTTGAGGAGCAGGAGAATGCACCCGAGAGGTCACGAATGCTTGGACCAGCCAGAGTTCACAAACTTCTAACAACGGGGGAAGGTAGCAAAGGAGGAATAGAATATTAAAAATATATGGTCCTGAAACACATTCATATAATAGTTTTCTTAAAATTTTAGCTCTGTGTTGGACGTGTAAAGACCAGATTGAATTCTTAGGAATAAGTATGTTTAAGTAATTAAAATGTTCTTCGTTAGCTACTCTATATCTGACGGAACTACGAAGTTAATCGCCGAAGTACAAACGTTTGCCACTGGAATTTATCGCGGGAAAGATCAAATCAATTTACATCACAAACACTTACTTCTCGAGGATCCCTTCTAATATTGTCCGTAAAAATAGTGAAGTTTCTTTCTAATAAGACAAGAAAGTTGCATTGGGAAAATGTATGGCAATGTTCAGGATGATACAAAACAGGAAACAGCTATAAACCTATATGAAACAAATAGCTCCACTAGAAAGTATTATCACAGCAGTTTCAAATAAGGACATTAAAACTACCAGATGCATATCACACAGAGAATTCTAATAAGAAAACTAAGCTGCAGAGACAATTTCTTTCTATAAAACAGAAAACTAAACCTAACAAGGTGCAATTAAAAAATCCATCGTCAGAAGAAAGATTTTCATTGGATATGGTTTCAGGAACAAACCCTTACATATTTTAAAATTTATCTTAACTTTTCTTATAGAAGCGTCATTCGTGTGAGGGATGACGTCACTCGGTGAGAATTCTTCCGGAAAAAGGAATGTAGGTGATAGAAACCAAGACTTTCGTCTATGGGCCCCATACCGATGTTATCCTGATGAAACTGAAGAAAAGTAAAGAAAACAATTAAGTATGGCTGACAACAGGGTTCAAAATTGCGTGCTTTCCTAGTGCTGATTACATTTAGTGTACTTCGTTTGAGTATTATTTTTATGGTCTTTTTGCGTCTCTGGCTCGGCCAGGTTGAGGAAGGTATTAGCCAGAACTATTTTAAATTACCATACCGGCATTCCGCCTGCAGTGTACTTCGTATGAAATGATGTTCTCTATCACATGTAGAACCATCTTTGAAGTACATAAGTAATATAGTAGGAAGTGGGTAGTACATGTACATCAATACGGTAAGAGACAATAGACAGTTGTGTACACCTGTTAATAAACTGCAACGATTGCCACTTACTTTCCATTCTTTTTTTTTCTTTGAATGTTATTCGTATAATATTCTATTTTGTTTTACTGCTTATACTCCTTTTTCGGAAGATGAAATCTTGTTATTTCTGGTCAAAAGTGTTGGACATTTGAAGTATGTATTGAATCAAGTTGGAACCGTGAAATTTTTGTTTTTTCTATATCTATTTTCTTCTCTGATTCAATGCTATTCATGTAATATTTGCCAACCCCGGTGGTCGAGAATTCTTATCCGTCCGGACGAAATGAAAGTATTACCTAAAAAGAAGCCCAAGCAAAATGAAGTCTATACAAGTGTTATATTATACTATTTTGTTTTACCGCGTATTTTCTGCATACATCCATAAGTACTACAGTTAAATTATTGTGCTGAAATATGTGTGTTGCTCTATATTTATTTTCCTGGTCTTATATTTTTGTTGCAGTGCTATTCATATTTTTTGTTCTGTTGGTTAAATTTAAATATAGATGAGATCATGCTTAAGTCATATACAAGTATTAGGCTTTGAAGTTTGATATCGCATAAAGTAAGATCTTTGTGCTTCATTTCCTAAGAATTAATATTAATACTTGTTGTATATTGTAATTAGATTATGCATAATCTAAAGTGTTATAACTAGATCAACTCTCCACTCAGAATTGAAAAGGTATAGAAGATTTTAAAGCTCGTTCATGGTAAAGTTATTTCTATTGGCGTCCTGTTATTCACAGTAATGATTAATACACACGAAAACGTGTTGCTGTAGTTTTAGTAGTACTAATTATAAAACCACATGAATTGACTCATACAACAATAGAAGGTCATTTTATTTTAATAGCGTGTTAGTATCATGAAATTTTAATTAATATGTTCATTACCTTCGTTAAGTAAAACATGAAATGAAGGGAAAGTGATTCCGCCAGAACCCCCTGCGGGATGTGTCACGTGCCACCTTCCACCAAATTGTCAACAACACCCCCGAAAAAAAAAATACGGTAAAAGGTCGATAGAAACCATGCTATACTCTACCTAAACCCTCCCAATATTGACTTTACACCCCACCACCCCAAACTGACAGAATCTCTGTTTATAAGGCTATTTCTTTGCACTCGTGGGACACAATAATAAAAAATTGTTCAAAAGAGCCTGGCATTGACGTATCTTTAAGAGTACTTCTTTGAATAAAAAAAATCATTTTTCGATTTATCTCTTTGTTGCAAGAAAAAGCTTTCACAAAGAAACTACTCAGAATACAAGAACACACACACATGCACACGATTCTCTGCAAAATGCATCTTGGACAGCTGTTGTCTCCCAACAACCGCAATCTAACAGGCGGAAAGTTAGGGTAGTAGCTTATGTTCGTGAATCTTCTTCTACATTTGGCTGGGCCTCAAATGCTGGCGACAGATGCTTGTTCCAGAAAGTATCCACATTTCCTTTCAACCCTGTATTTTAACCACATTTCTAAATTAGTAGACAACACAAACGAATATGTCCGTGGCAGATGATGCCACTAACACACGGTTGAATCCATATCAAATCAACACAATGATCCAGACTGACCTCTTTGGATTTCCATGATTTTTGGTAGATATGATGCATTCATGGACTTTTGAAAATACCCCAAATTGTATGGTTCTACATTCAACGATTATCGAGATATTAATTTTTAAATATTGCATTCTTGACTAAAAATTGCTACGTATGGAAAATTTTAAATACCTATACAGCAGCAACCAGTTGAGATACAGACCTGAAAATTGTCTTATTTGGAAGCTCTCTTAATCAGCTTTAATATGACATACCACATGATAGGGGGTTATAATGATTTTGTTTTTAATTTCTTTGAAATTTTAAAATTTGAATTTTTTTTAAATTGACAATTTGAAAATTTTGAAAAAATCTCATAAGAAGCCAATACTATCATCTTCCATCAGCAAAAGTTTTATTTTGGGATCTCTATGGGATCAGGTGGAATAAAGCACAGCAAATATAGATGTTTAGTAAAAAAAATACTGTTATGGTTATAAATATAAATTTCATTATGGATGTCATGTCTTTATGCTGCTGACGTTTCATTTTCAATTCTTTTCATTCTCCCTTCTTGTTATGATTTCCTGATAGTAAAATTATTTCTAAAAGATTATTTACTGTTTTCTTTCATTTTTTGTTTTGTTCAATAGAGAACGGCGGATGCTGAGTTGTGTAAACCATTTTGAGCTCAGGTCAGTAATTCATGAATAACTATGTTAATGGAAACTGAAACTGATGTCTAAAATTAATTTCAGAATAGTTTCCTAGAAAAATTACCTAAGTTATAAAGTGTAAAAGTACTATTAGTGTTTCTTAATGAAACGCAGATCCTAAAAAACATTTATTTTAAGAGTTCTGTAGTACAACACAAAACATCACTAGAACCTTCCTTGTTTTACTGCATGGTGGGTTTGAAGGTCAGGAATTGCATACTCATTTTGAGTACAGAAACTGATGAAAGGTTTCTTCACATTGTCCTATCTCCCTGTGTGATAATGTGTATGTCCGGACAGTTGGTGTGATGGGGTTCACCTTGCATATCGCCTTCGCAGAGGGAAGCAACAGAATGTCTGGTGTTGTGGGGTGTGAAAATGATGTAGATGGTCATGCAGGATGGAGGAATGTTACTTCTACTTCATTTTCTTCTTCATCTTTAGCTAACACATAGCACAGCATCATACCCAATTACGGCACTGAAAAGCATCCTTTCTCCATATATTGTAACTGGATATGTAGTCGATACTGATGAGAAAGAAAATGTTCTCACACTTACATTAGTTCCACATTGTAATGGTATGAAAGCATGCAGTTTTCTACCTGAAATAGCTATAGCTGTGCTGTTCCGATGGTTCAGTTGTTCCTGAGTTTGAATGTCCTCTTCATGGCTCACGTAAGTGAAATCTATGTTATGTTCTCATGTGCCCATTTAAAAAGTTGTCTGGGGGTCTTTATTTATTTTTCATATGGCCTCTGCAGGCCTGCTCTAGCTGCTAATCTTTTCACTGTGCCTTCTACCCCATTACGTGGACCCTTTCCATTAGCTGTTGCTGAAAAATGCCATCCATCATAAACTGAAAAATCTGTCTTGTGATGGCACAGGCTTAAGAAATTATTTTTATTCTTGTATTGGACTGCTGACCCATCTGAAAAGTAATACATTTTTGTAGGAAGTTTTTTCAAATTTTGACTGTAAATACTGAATCAGCTTTTTCTGGAATAGATATACAGAATTAGTGTTGTGCTCAAGGCAGTCTGATATTATTACCAAACTCTGGTGTTCGATTGTTTCTTCTCTGAAATATATTACGAAGGGTGAACTGTTGCCTGGTATGACTGTGCTTCAACTTGCAAGACAAATGAATAATTCTCTGAGAAGTCACAAACAACAGCCACTTCATGGTCTAAGAAATTTTCCTTGATATGACTCATAAAATAATGTTGTTTTGCAATGAAGTCATGTTGTAAAAGAACAGGAAGTGTTTCACAAAAAAAGTCAACGAATCGAGTAACTGATTTTTGAATGGTTTCCAGGGAACACCGATCAACTGAGATCCACTGTCGGAAAGTGACATTCTGGACTGTATTATTGTCAAATGCCTCTTCCAAAACGGTTCGGATCACTTCTGTTCCTGGACATGATACACAGTTCGAAAAGAAACAATCATCTGATGCCGGGCTACAAGACATCATTTGCAGACAGTCCTTGTATGTTTTTATCTTACCATCTGTAATTTATTTCATCTTGCTGTTATCAATCATTAGTTTAACATTTTGATGTGTGGGACACACACAAACTAAATGTGTGCCACTGTGACCAGCCAGAACACAGTATTTTGGCCGAAGTTCAGCAAATTTTGAAAATCCAAATTTAACACTGGGAAACTTCTCCTGGAAGACTTTGTATGCCTCCTTTAGATTACTAAGCATAGATAATACTTGCTGTTTCAGCTGGAATTTTTTTTCCGTGTTTCAGATCAGGAGTAGACAAGACCCCTTTTTGTTTCAGGAGTGCCTTGGCTTGTCGTACTAAGTAGTTGGGAGCATTAAACTCCCCCATTATCTTTCTGACACTCCAGCTGTCAGGCAGAAGAGTCAGTATCATAGCTTTCTTTTTCTGCTAGTGCAACTTCTATAAACCCCTTTTATATGATTTAAGAAATCATTTTTTGAATCACGGTCCTCATCAGATGAATCCGCATTAACCAGTAGTTTCCTCTTGATGGCCACATTAATTCTTTTGGCTTTCTCTTGGGAGTACATTTTTTGCTGTACTTTTTTTTATCAATGGGTGACTCTCCCATGTCTAAAAGAGAGCCGTTGAAAGAACTTAATGCCTCAGGTTCACTGAAAAAAGATAGATCATCACTTTGATTATCATGTTGCTGGTGTCCATGACAAGTTCCTGGTCCATCACGTGTGGACTCAATGCAATTTGTTGTTTCCTACAGCTGTCACAGACTCTGGAAATATATGGTGTTCCAGGGATCAAGAGGCGCAGCCATTGAGTCACAGATCTCAATCCTTTTCTTATATGAGAGTGATTAGGTTTATTGAACGGGTTAAAACAGTTCAGTGTCACTTTTCTGTTATTAGGATCCATCCTGTCACCAGTCAGGGAGTGAGAGTGTTGGCACAAACAGAGAAAAGTCCACTAACACTGGAAATACAATTATACACACTGAATCGCTTTAGTATCACACCATCAAGCTTTAGTATCACACTGAATCGCATCAAGCTTAGCCGCACTAGTTCTAGATTGACTGTAAGTGAGACGTAAACTTCTTCTGACTGGTTAGCAGTGTGGCAAAACTATAAAGATATGAATTGCAAAAGAAACTCAGTAGCATAAACACATGACATCCATAATATAATTTATATTTATAACCATAACAGTAAATTTTCTATTTTTTTTTTACTAAACATTGGTATTTGCTGTGTTGCATTCCACCTGATCCCATAGAGATCCCAAAATAAAACTTTTACTGATAGAAGATGACAGCAGTGGCTTGTTATGATAATTTTTTTCAAAATTTTCAAATTGTCGATTTTCTAAAAATTCAAATTTGAAAATTTCAAAGAAATTTTGAAAAACAAAATCATTATAACGCATGATACCCTATCATGTGGTATATCATATTAAAGCTGATTAAAAGAGCTTCCAAATGAGAAAATTTTCTGGTCTGTATCTCAACTGGTTCCTGCTGTATAGGTAATTAAAAATTTCCATACGTAGCAATTTTTAGTCAAAAATGCAATATTTAAAAATCAATATCTCGATAACCGTTGAATGTACAACTATAAAATTTGGGGTATTTTCATAAGTCCATGAAGGTATCGTATCTACCAAAAATCATGAAAATCCAAAGAGGTCAGTCTGAATTTTTCTCAAAATTGT
>JAGDQP010067215.1:0-11178 GCA_022664845.1 Lepisma saccharinum
AAAAAAGTTCACTTCATAGTGGCAATTGTACTAAAAATGATTTATTTAAGAACGAACTCTTTGATAATGTGAACTAGAATAAATATGAACTTAGTGTGTGGGAAATATGCACAACGGGTGAGAGAACCCAATAAAAAGACACATTAAGTACGTAAAATACACACATTTTAATTTTCAGTAGGTTCACATAAAGTTCACATGCGTTCATAAAAGTTCATTTTGGGTGAAGCTGTTTGTGCCAGGAGATTTTCAGTGCACACTTAGAATTAGATTCTAAAAATTCAAACCGAAAATTTTATAATTGTGGGAAACGGAAAACGTCTATGTCTGAGTTATTGCTATTAATAACAATATATTGATTTCGTTGTATGTTTAATTTACAGACACAATAAAGGTTTAGTCAGTTTTCCTTTCGTGATTATAAAATGATGGACTTTGCTATTAACTCCCAAGGAACTCATTAGTATAAAAAAAAACTGCTTCTGATATGAAATGTTGCACAGTGGCGGATCCACAAAAAGAGGCGCGAGGCACGCGCGTCTACTCCTCAAGGGAAAGTGCTTTATTTTTTACAGCATTATTTCAATAATTTATCTCAGAAAAAGCTTCATTTTGTTTCCGGATAAATCTAATTTATCTATAAATATACATTTTTGAGATACCGGTGTCATTCGATGATAAAACGATATAATATGAGGAAAAATATTATAAATTTATACTTTAAAAAAAATCATGTATCTGGAAAATAAAATAAAAAATGTTCCGTGTTTTATTCCACCTACGCCTCCCTCAGCAAAATTCTGGATTCGCCTTTGACGTGGCATTTGCAATTTATCAGAGTATAAAGTAAACGCCACAAAGTCGTCATCAGTGTAGACTTCTGTGCGTGTCGTGAAGCACCACTGTATAAAAACACTGATAAAAAGTACCTGGGGAGTTGTCGCTTTGACGTAGTAGTTACAGCATTGAGCAGTTGATCCAGTGACCTGGGTTCGATTTTCGGCGGGTTGATGTTTTTAACTTTTTTTTAAACAAAAATATATATATTTTTTTTTATAAACGCATTTTTCAAATTTTATAAAGTTCACTAACCATTGTTTAGCTTAGGTTAAAAAAGTCACGTTAGGTGTATTTATTTTTCATTATACGCGATCCACTCACTCTCTCGCTGTTAATTCACTGTAACGCGATAACAGGTTAAGTATAGCTCCTCAAGGATGTAAAGTTCCTGTACCGATTGAGTCGTTTACGTATTATGTTTGGAAAAAATTAAACTGTGCTCGCGAATATTTAGGTGTGAGTAATAAGAAATTGATTTTCTTTATTAGAAAAACAATAAAAAGAAACTGTGCCAGTAACGTTCTTGTTTATTCGACGATCACAATCTCTAGATATAAATAGCAGAAAATTGATCTATTTTATTTTCGTAAACCATATAAGGAATCAGTGCCTGTAACAAGAAATTTACTTTCATTTATTCGGCTATCATGAAAACTCTAGGTGGCAGTAACAATTCTTTTGATTATTCATTAATACAGAAGAATACGGTGCCAACAAAACGAAATATAAATCATGTTGTTTATTCAAAAATCATAAAAGAATACAGAGTCAGCAATAACATGAAAGTTAGTGTTTATTAGCTGATCATGAAAACTCAAAATATTAGTAACAATTGTATGTGTTCTTAAGGAAAACATAAAGATAGACTGTCAATAATGACAGAACAGATCGAATTCCTGCCATCAGTCAGAACCCCGTTCTTTTACTGATAGGAAATTATTGTATGTCCTTTATATATATTTCCATCCAAAAATGTATTCGAAAACTTTTGCTCTTTTTTAGTGATGGCTGTGATCATTGATTGAATATTTTTTTTAAAAAAATGATAAATATTGTTTCAATTTTGTGCAAAGAAATCTCTATTGCAAAATTGTATATTAAACTATTTTTGTCAACTTTATTCACGTTTTATGTCAAATTAAGGATGTGTTGTCTGTATTATTTCGGTCTTAATTAATGATTATTTTGATACTATTTGCATAGTGTTATAGTCATTTGTTATATAAATTATATTCTTTCCCCTCTGTGTAGCTAAGTTTAATTCCCTTAAAATAAGCTATGAATACTTATCTAAAATTATGACTTCTGGAGGTACATTTTTTTTTATTGCTGTAAATTTAAGCAATTTACACTTAAATACAGATAAATAAAATATTTTATTTTATTTTATTACCAAATCCACTTTGCTATAATAGCTGATAATTCTGTTGGTGAATATATATTTTTTTTCTTGATAAAATTTTTAAACCATACACTAACAAAAAATTAACTGATTGAAGCACTTTTCTTTTTACAAGTTAATTTTCGCTTTCTACAAACTGAATCTTTGTCTATATTATTTGGAAACAAAATAGTTTACCTTCACACATCTGGATGTAAAGTGTTCTCAAACAAACTTTGTCGTGTTAACTGATAATTCTGTTGAAGCAACGTACTTGTATTATTAAGAAATTCTCGAATTGATAATTAGGGTCAGAATATCTTTCTCTTCTCTTAAAATATGATACATTTAGGTCAGACTTTTTTTTTAATGAAGCGAACTTGAGTAAGTAGCACATTTATTCAAAAATCAAAAAATAAATAAAATGCCTGAAACCCCAAGCGAATATGAGTATGTTGGGGATATGGATCCAACATATGCATCAAACTTTATGTTTCGAAATAAGTTAATAAAGTCAAACATTCTGTTTATAACAGTGGTGGAGCTTTATATACGTGGCTGAGCCATGGTTGTTTTAGTCCTTTCATTTTTTGCAGCCGAGTTAGAAAAAGAGTCTCATTTAAAATTTCTGCTTAAAATATTGCTGAGTTTATTTTGTAGAAGAACCAAATGAGGATTAGAGAAACAAAAAGTACAAAAAAGTGGAGTGAAAAATTAGTCATGACTCGAGTTGAATACACTCAAAATAAAGAGAACGAACAGTGGATATGTTCTTGTCAGTTCCAGCATATATTTGTACTGACGTAATCAGCTGTATTTGGCGTAGCATTGTTCGCGAAAATTGTATTCTTTTGTTCTCAAACCTTTTTTTTCTCCTGATTATCAAAACCTTGATTTCTTACAATTACTCAACTAAAACTCTCATCATTTCTACTTCCATAATTTCTGTACTTTCCTTTAAAACCTATCTTAAATATTACCCTCAATTTAGTGGTGTCATTCCTCTTAATAATATGCACAGAACAGATATAACTCCTGTGAATTCTTCATTCAGAACTGTTTTCTCCTGGTGTCATTTCTTCCTATAACATACACAAATTAGTTCCTATCTATTTTCATATTACTTCACTCCGGCGTAGTGTTGTTACTACTACTCATAATATCAATAACACATTCTACATTCTCATCACTTTTCTCTAACGTAATATTGTTATATTTCCTCATAGCACGAAGAAACCACAATACTTTTGTGGCCTTTCTTTTCTCCAATGTAATTTTTTCATTCTTTTTCATAATATGTACAAGTTTCATGCATATGCATTGTATTACATTCATTTAATTTTGTTTACAACGGAAGCAGATGGACTGAAAGCGATACCACACAACGTCATATTTAATCAGAAAGTGTTCATACCTTAGATCAAAATTTGCTTTAATCCGGTGTCACTCGTGGGAAATATTTCTTTGGGCGTAAGCTTATCAACAACAAAATTTTGTTTGTTTCAAAAAAAGATTAGGTTTCTGTGTATATGTATCTCTATAATCGATTCTTTTCTTAATGGACTCGACAAATCAACAGAATATCAGTTATTACTGCAAAGTCGTTTTGAAAACACTTTAATAACATATATCCACTTATTTCCTACCAGCTTTCCTATAGGTGATCCACCAGAGAGGTAATTATAAAAAAAAAGAAACACCTCCCTCTGTATTTAGAGCTAAAATACATTTGCCGAATTGTGAGTTCAATGTGTATGCGTATGTTTATTTTATGTGATCCGCTTTCCATGTCAATAACCACTGTTTTTTCTTTCATCTTCATGTTCAATCATTTTTTTTCGTAAGCTTAAAATTTTTTATGTGCTCTGTCAATGTGAGCTTTGTAGATATATTTGTGTTTCAAAACTACTGTCTAATATTTCTCGAATAAAAATACCACCTACTTCGAACTATTGCCCATTTTTTTTAATAGTGTTTTATATATTATTTTCATCTTTATCGATTTTCGTCTCACGATTTTGATTTTTTACACTTTGCTCAATTTTTTTTACTCGCCACACGTGTCGTGTCGTACATTATTTAAAAAATTTTGCATTTTGAATCGGCTTGTTGATCTGTCCGCTTGCAAGGTGTCATATTTTCTAAAGCTTTGCCTGTTTGAATCCGATAATTTTTCCCCTTTTTACTCGTAATGCGCGATATATTGTTTTTCTTTATTAGATGTTGATGCATTTTGCTACTTTAATGTAGTTTGCAGTCATAAGTTAAAAGAACCTATATATGACACAAAAAGAAATGAATAAACAAAATGGCCTATAGATTTATTTAATTATAGCCTCAGTAATTCATGAATATTAACCAGGATATATTTTTTTCATTATTTTTTACTTGCTTTTGGATACTAACTATCACTTACATAAATCAACCTTTACTATTATCAAAAAATTATCTAAAGGAACTTGTAATTTCATTAAAGTACATTAAATTAATTTTATGTTTAATCTTTGTGAAATTGTTGACATACTTATTGTGTGCGTTCCATCTTGGTATAAGTGTTTAGTCCCAACCTGATATATCCACTAGAGTTCTATTAATAATTTGTATGTTCTTCATTAAATAGAAAACTTTAGTAGATTTTTGCTCTTATTTATCCCTTTGAAGTGTTATTTCCCCACGTGTAACGAAATTGTTCATGTCTGTTAATTTGTTAATCGTCTCTGTGTTGTATATGTATATTTGTCACTTGTAAATTTGTCTTGCGTGTTTAATTATGATTTCAGTTTAATTGTAAAACTATATTCGGAAATTATTTAACAATTTAGACAAAAAAACATTGTCTTTAAAGTGCTAACGTAATACATTATTATTTAACATGCAATAGCTGTGGAAAAATAATTAAAAACACATTTAAATCTACGTTATAGAAGCTTCAAAAACGAAATAACAGAGTTCTAATATAATTCGTTATTATTAGCAACTTCAAACTGAAAGAAACAGAAATAATATTCGATCTTGAGACGGTAAAGAAAATACCTCTTTCGATGTTCCAATAACTTTGAAACAGTTCTGAGAATCATCACCAGGGGAACACCAATCGCGATACTAGTTCCATCTAACGGCATACATTAAAAATTCTTGTAGCCGACGTTCACGTTAACATGGCTATAATTAATTAGTTTACACAGTGGAATGGTCATAAGGAAAAGCGTCAAACAATTATTGGAAGCGTCAACAACTTCAAAGGAAAATTGTCACTGTGAGAAAAACGTTTTGTATTTTTTTGGTTTAACAATAATAGTGTTTGTTTTCCAGTTTCTGTATAACTTATATTTTACCCATTAGATGGAAAGAAAAAGCATGAGAATACTTGAATTCGTTTCTACCTTGGTGCAACACGTGCTTCGTTGCATCTAATATTTAGTATAAAGAATGCTGCTCCATGTTTTCGTTTTATGTGGTAATCTTTAACTGAATCAGTGTTGTCAGGTGGAGGGAAATTTCCCTGAAAATAGGAAAATCAGGGTTCCATGAAAGTTTAAAGGTAAAAAAGGCAAAAAAAAAAAACGGGAATTTTTCTTAAATCTTTTTGGCACATTTTTATGTCATAATTTTCAGTGATTTTGAAAGCAAACTTAGCAGGCAGGAAATTTCAGAAGCAAAAAATCAAAAATGTAAAATGCCTAAAGTCTAAAATGTACCAAGTATAAAATGTCTACAATAAAGTTTGTCCAAAGTGTAAAATATCCGAAACAAACAAGGGCAAAAGCGTCTCATACAGAGGCGTCCATACCAAAAATATAATAAAGAAACCTAAAACGTTCAAGCGAAATTGCGTGCAAATAGAAAACAGATCAGAAGTATTAGCTAAAATGTCCAATAAAAAAAAACTCCAAGACAAAAATGATGTATGGAAAAGAATTACAGGTAGCAATACAACAACCGGTAGTTAACTAAAAAAAAAAGGTGAAACAACAGAACATATTCAAGTCACCTATTTCATGAAAATACACTGCAACTCTTCACTCTTCAGCCTTGCCGTTTCCAGTACCTTTCTTTTCATGTGTAAAGAGTATGAATTGATGACATATTGCAAAAATTCAAAGTGGATAGGAATATGTTTCTTCAAACTTTTTTTATTGGCTCTGCAAATTGTAGTCTTCTTCGAATGTGTATCTTTTGCAGAGTGGAGATCCAATAGAAACGAAGGCAAAATCATGTCTCTAGAGCTGGTGAACATCATATATATATGTAACTGTCAGTCTTATAAGCTGTTCAATCTACTACAATGCATTGGTGTAGTTTAGTCAGAATATATAAACGAAAATTCATAAATTTAAATCATCATTAACTTGAGTTTCAATGTTGAAAAAGGTTAGGTCAGTACATGCAGGACCGGGAAAGTATCTAAAGTCCGTCCGTCAATTCCTACTCTTCAAGTTGTTTCAGAAGTTTTCCTGAACAATTAATCTTTCAGTGGCATAGCTTCATGAGTGTATATCCACAGTTAGGAATTCTTTGAGTAGATGTTTGATATGCACTTCGTACATGTTTTCAATCAAAATCTATTGCTCTTGTTGCAATAAACAGGAAATTCAACCAGGATTTTGCGTTGTTAATATATATTTTATAAGTGTAAAAAAAATATTGATCGAATTTTATAAGAAGTAAAGTATTATTGGTACGCATTTTATATCATATATAATTGCCAATCTGATGACGTTTCTCCTTACGAATTATGCTTTAAGATGTTTACATTGCATTTTATTTAATAAAATTTTATACCATGGTTACACTTGCATATCTTATGTATTAAACTTTAAAAAAAAGCAGTGAACCTGAATTTAACAAAACTTTTATTTCTTCTGAAAATATATATTACAATTATAGCTTTGAGACGGCGACATCTGCTAGTAGTGATGTGGAAATGTTTTTCGATTTGATAAATCAAGTTAACTGTTCTTTGTGTAAATGAAAATTAAAAGAATTCCAATTTGTTTAATATTTTGTACGAACTGTTGGAGTGATAGGCTAATCTCACTGACATGTGCAAGACCTTTCTTTATATTAAAATGAAACCACAACTTTAAACGCTACAGAAAGAAGATATATTTTGAACCACAAACATTATTATTCCTGTATTTTGTTAAATAATGTCGAGTGGAAGTTGTACTTCCTTATAATTGTAAGATACAGAAAAAATATCAATGTTCCCCCCAAAAAAATGTAAAAATGAAATTATGGTGTTATTCCACTGCTTTTACGGGTATCTTAAATCTGACAAATCGTGAAAGGTGAACATGGACGTTTTTTTTTTTTTCAATTTATTTTTATTTTTCCTGGAAATTATCTTATTTGGACTCTGTTGTTGGTTTTTAATCCTAGCATTCAATCCAGAGATTCTGACAGGATTTTCAGTTCGGGGATTGTAAAGTCAATGTTAGGAGAGGTGTTAGCAGAGTTTTGCAGGGTTTCTACCAGAACGAAATAAGTTAGGGTGTGTGCACGACAATTTGGAGCGATGATACGCCCTTTAGGGGGGATGTCTCGCAGAATCCCTGTTTCAGTCTTTGGAAACTTGCATTCAGTTATTTTTATTTTTAAAAAAGCTCTCCGAGACAGTTCAAAGAAAGGTGTGTTTGTAACTGATGCGAAAAACAAAACTTAATTTTCTATGAGGCAGTCTAGTAACTATTGTGTTCGGCCCGTCACAATTTGGCCTATACAGCTAGTTAGAATTCACAAACTATCATACACCAGGCGGGATTTGAACTCCGCGACCTTCGAGTCGCTCGCCTAAAGCCTTTGATCGCGCTGCTACCTGATCGGCTTGTAGCTGATGCGTTACAACCAGGAGTGTAGCTGATTCACTTACAAGGAGATTACCCACTTTTGATCCCATTAATTGTTCACTAGTGGTAACGTATTGTCTATTACACAGGGTGTCCAGAGAAACAAGCGCTAAGTAACGGCGTAACCGTCACAAATGACATCATAAACATAACTTTATTATATGTATTTGGTACTGCTTCGAGTGTGATTTGACAGGCAGATCCCACTTACGCCATAATTTCTCGAGATATGACTCACTTGTGACGATGCTGCCATAACTTCAAGCGCCTAAAGCTCCGAAATTAAGCAGATTTCGGAACTTCCTGAAATGGAGTTTCTTCTTGTTTTAATGTGAATAATCACCTCCCGAATTTTGCGCCACTATTTTAGAAACACCCTGTTTAGGAACTTCCTCTATTTTAGAAACACCCTGTTTAGGAACTTCGTCTACTCTCTGTAACTTTTCAAAAGATTTGACATAAAGTTCTGATTTTAAAAAAAGAGTTCAATGGTATTAGCGCATATGAAGAATTAACTTATTAACTGTGGGAAACCAGCGTAGGGATGGCCAGATCCGAATCCAAACGGATCCCGATATCCATAAACTCGGATCCGAATTTTCGAGGTTTCGGATATCCAGTGCAATGGATTCGTTCGATTTCGGTCGCAGATTCAAAGACCCAATATTCGGACTTCATTATGATTATGATGCATCTGAAACTGCGATGCCAGGATGGTAAAATATGAAAGGCTTTGGCCAATACCTTCCCCATCTTCTGCCTACCTCATCCCGACCTGAGCCAAAAATGACAAAAGGCCATAAATGAAGCCAATTTTCTTAAATGCATGTTTTATTTCTTAAAGCAAATGAATACGGGAAAGGAGTTTCGTATTTTATTTTACATCTATGCACGCTTAAAACGGAGAAGGACATAGTTTTGTTCATTCCTTTTAACAACGTAATGTTTATTGCTTTGAAACTGATAACCACGTCACAGGGCAACGGGTAGGAACAGGTGTGGATACAGTTGGTTGGTTATGGGTGAGGGTGGGGTTAGAAGATATAAGAAGGTTCTGTCGTTGCAATCTCTCTCTCTCTCTCTCTCTTTCTCTCTCTCGCTCGCTCGCTCTCTCTTTGATGATGCTTTTCATCTCTCCCTTCCCTACACTCCAAAATGGAGAGTAAAAATCCGAAAGAAAACCTCTCGTTTGGTAGTCGAAAAAAATCGCCCAAAATACGATGCCCCACATTTGAGATCCTGATATCCAAATCCATTTGACCATCCGTAAACCAGTTTCAGTAACTACCTCTGTTATTATCTTTGAAATAAAAAGTAGGACCATTTTGATTTCTTTGGAATGACCAATGTACACTACACAACGTTTTACATTAAACATTTTTGGATATTTCCTAGAGTTTGATATGTATGGTGACTAACTATTGCAGCCCAGACATTACATCAACTAGTCGTCAATAACACGAAAAAAATTATGATATCCAGAGAAATATTAGGGCTCAAAAACGTACGTTTTTCTAATCACGGCTCAAAAACGTAGGGGGATCTACTTCAAATTTTTAAATGACGTGCTGGATCAAGTTTTTGTGGAAACTACCATTCAGTACTAAGTATTATTTGGATATTCTCTCCTGTTTACGAGCTACCACTTACAATAGATTTCTTATTAATGGTAGCTCTTAAGCGGTAGAAGCACTCAAAATGATTTCGTTTTTTGTCTGGCTCTTTGGTACAAAATTATTTGTTAGAAATGTGATAATTGCAGCTTCGTATGTTCTTCCTTATGCTTCAAAGAGACGGGATATACTCGCGGTCAAAGAGAAATAAATGTATGAAACTTGGTACCAAGTTATGTGCCTTGAGGTTGAATTATTTTCGTGCAAGCGCGCATTCTCAAGCTATTGTTTGTTCGTAAAAATGTGCTGTTTTTTGATCAAATGATCATAACATATGGACTTTGACTTTAAGAAATTACTTCCTTTCACAGAAACTAAATGAATAAAATATATAATAGATTTACTTATTCACATTATTAACATGCTTATAATGACAATCGAGCAACTATTATTTGAAGCATTCGGAATGCTGTACGAAACTGCATTTATCACATTTCTTACAAATAATTGGACTTACTAGCTCTGAGGTACAAAATTATTTGTTTTCTAATCTTGTATCAAGTTCAGACAAGCTAATTGATCCCGAAGCTTAAATGAGAGTTTTCAGGTTGATTATGTGTGAAGTTCAAACTCGCGCCTGCGCAAAGCTAAGACAGCCCTATTGGATCTCACGATACGTGACTTAGTTTCTGTGTCAAGTTTAAATAATATATTCCTGTCCAACTCCGCCTATTCCCTTGTCAGACACTTTTCTCTACGTCGCATTTACTCTAAACTTCTTTCACTAATCTTGTAAAATGCACATCTGTCATTTTATTTCCTGCTTTAATCCTCTATATCCAATAGTTTTTGAGTTGCATTGCACAAGGTTACCTTTCAAAACCAAGAGTGAAGTAGTCCTGAAACTTTTCGTTCAACCCACCGATCCAACATATGAATAAATAAATAAAGATTTCGACTTATTTTAGTGTGACTGTGTCATACAAAGTTTTATGTTAATGTCCATACCTACTTAGAATGCAATTGAAAATGTGACTCATTACACTTGCAGTTTGTCGCCCACCCGTAGCGATAAATTAACATTATCATATATATATATATATATATATTATTTTTCCATATATTTACAATCAATATCCGTTGTATGCAGAAAACTCACGCGAGCATGCACCAAGCCCTCGTGGTCCAGGCTGTAACGTCGTGGACTTGGGATCTCCACGGTACACGGGTTCGAACTGCGCGATCAACCGGTCTGACTGAGGTTTCTTTGTGTCTCCTTCAATATGAC
This sequence comes from Lepisma saccharinum, assembly GCA_022664845.1. Taxonomy (NCBI): domain Eukaryota; kingdom Metazoa; phylum Arthropoda; class Insecta; order Zygentoma; family Lepismatidae; genus Lepisma; species Lepisma saccharinum. The sequence goes on from JAGDQP010067215.1 coordinate 10,972, forward strand.
CAGGCGAATGCCCTATCTCTGAGTCTAAGATACCACTTAAATTCAATTTCATGTGATCATGCTGCGAATTGATTGTAAGATTTACGTTAACTAAGAGTCTATGTAACGCGAAATGTATTTGCATAAAGAAGTTTCCTTTTTTATAACAGAGAGGATATTTCGAAAGTTGATTAATTACTATATTATATAATTACTTATTTAATATAT
>JAGDQP010067216.1:0-11178 GCA_022664845.1 Lepisma saccharinum
ACGTCCACCGCCACCAACCCTAAGGCTGTTGTCAGCTCGCCCCAAGTTCCTTTGTTCCTGTTACATGCTGTCACCAAGGAACTTGGCTCATCCGTCTCCCATTTCACACCTTTTTAGGGCTAAAGAACTTGGCTCCACTTTTTGCACCTCTGGTGTTTTTGTTCGGATATATCTTATACAGTAGACAAACTGCAGAACCCCTGGCATCATAGGCGACACACTTCACTCTCGTGCGTGGCAGTACTGCATAGCAAGCAGTTTCCACAAAAAAAAAGTTAAAATTCGTAGTTTTCCTTTATTTCAAAGGTTAATTTCGAACTTGCTTTCTCATAAGACAATTTCCTGTACAGTAATTCATCTAATTTTTATTCCATTACTACATCACAATTGAAAATACAGTATCAGCTTCGAGGAAAATGTATTCCATTAGTTGGTAACACTGACGTATATACTCTTATTGAAACTACTTGACCTGTAGACTACAGGAAATGTTTTTTCTCTCTTTTCTTCTTTTGGAGCGTTTTTCTTATCTTTTTTTTTAAACAAAGAGGGGAAGAATATAAAGGAATGATGTAAGTAAAAAGAACAGCAGAGGAAAGCAATAAGTAGAAGAAATGTCTGACACGTGGAAGGGGAAACAATAGTTTGGTAAATGTTTCTGGAGGTTTCCGGAAATAATCTTTTACGCTATCCTTTCCCCCTTGTTTCTGTTTGCTTCACTTGCTTCTTTTTCTTTCTGTTTCGAAAAATAAAAAACAAGAACGCGAACAACTATTGTTTAAATGTGAATTTGAAACACTCAACAGGAAAAGAAGAAAATGAAAAGATATACCTCGATCTTTCACGACATTCCAACTTCTAACATTTCCTTGCAATATTTAAAGAAAGATAATTCGAAGGCATTGACAAACAAGTGAGGAGGAGTCTAGTCGTGGGCACCACCGCCAAACTTCAGCAGTGAGCATTCTTTTTGGATGTCCGTTCGAAAATTTACGAAGAGACCTTTCCAGCGACACTTCAACCATCGTCATAGTCCTAGTAGTTCCTCCCCTTTCCTTCTCTCGGAGAAGTGGTTGTCAAGAGATGTCATCCCTGAAACACGAGAAACATTCAGACCATAGTTGCCTTAAAGGACCAGAAATGTAAGCTAAATAAAGTAAAAAAAATATAGACAATAATGGTGATGAAAGTCCTTGGAAGCAGGTCTATATTCCGAAGGTCCTTGGACAAGGTCAACCGATGGTGGTTTCCCCTTGCCTTGCATTGAATGAAGATGATGTCCTGCGGATAGGACGTACAGTTTAACGTGGTTTCCCAACCACACGTATCTCCGTGAGATATTGAATCCGGACTCTATTACTAGGCAGCGAGCGTTACCACTCATCCACCACGCATACAGTAAGCAATACCAGCTTTAATTTCTTAGTACTTTGGCTAATAAAATAGCAATACCTGTTTCTTGCATATTGAAGGAAATGTTTTCTCCAGAACATAATGGGGACGCGGTGGCTCTCTTCTGGTGCGTTTGGTCTCCGGTTCGATCCTGGCTAGTGTCATGTGGGCTTTGAGGTGGAGAAACACCATGAGGGTGGATGATGTCAGGGTTCTTCCGTCTCCTCCCATTTTCTTCATTCTACCAATCACCCTATCAATATCCATACGGCCTGAACCAAAGTTGTTTAAAGGCCTTAAGTAAAATTCAAATTCAGATTCAGAACACAAGATCCAATCAACAGGTAATTTAATTGTAGATGTTCCTCTATGCTCCAATACATAGATTGAAGTGGAAAAAGACATGCGATACCTACCTAATAACGAATGGGACCCCCTCGAGCACGGCGAAGTGCAGCAATTCGACGTGGCAGAGACGCGACAAGTCGCTGGTGGGATGTGCAGCCAGGCAGTCTAGATTGCCTTCCACAATTCTGTGGCTGTAGCAGGTGCATGATCCTGGACACGAATAGCCCCTTCGATGATATCCCAAATGTGCTCGATATTGTGTATGTCCGGCGTTCTAGGAAGGGGGGAAGAGATCATGCGTTGGAATTTGCCAGAATGTTCCTCAAACCAGACGCGCACCACTGTGGACCGGTGATTGTTTGCAGGGTACACGAAGCCCATAAACGGCTGGAGATTGTCACCAAGCAGCTGAACATAGCGCTAACCGGTTCAAACGAACAAGAGGACCCAAACCATGCCACATAAACACGCCCCACACCATGACGGAGCTACCACCAGCTTGCACGATGTCTTGTTGACAACTTGAGTCCATGTCCTCATGGGGTCTGCGCCACACCCGGACTATACCATCCGCGCGCACTAGTTGGAAACGCGGCTCATCTGACCACCCTACACGTTGCCAGTCCTCTAAGGCCCAATCTATGTATTCCCGAGCCCATGTAAGTCGCCGCCTCCCATGGAGAGTGATTTAGCGGCATATGTGTCGATCTTTGGCTGTGATAGATAGCCCCATGGAGACCACATTGCGCTGCAATAACCTCTGAGACACGTTCCTGGGACGTCCTGCATTAAATCCTCCTGTCATATCACGCACTGTTGCTTGTCTGTTTTCCCGGACGATTCTGCTCAGACGTCGCCGGTCGCGGTCAATAAGCGTTGTCCCTGATGCGTCGTAATGCCTCCAATGCGGTACTCACGGTCCACCCTAAACACTGTGGAGCAAATAAAGTTCAATGTACGGACGACTTTAAACTCTATCTTTAGCTACATCAAGCCAACTTTCATCACGAGCACCTACTTCTCACAGATCCCTTCTAACATTGTCTTCCCAACAACGTCTAGGTCTTCCCAACGGTCTCTTAAGGAGACCGTTACTGCCTACACTGAAATTTTACCTGCAGTTATTTACTTGCACTGAAATTTTAATAATCCACATGAAATGAAAAACTCGGGAAATTCTACACCGATTAAAATTTAAGCTCTGTGTAAATGAAACAACGTTGTGAATTAATTATTCTAAAACTGGTGATTCATTCCTTTATGTATGCACTGCCATCTATTGTCCTTGCGAGAATTACTGGCAACGCATAACAAAAAACAAAGATTAAATATCAAAATAGACAAAAAATGAATTTACGTCTAGTTTCCAGTTTATTGTTGATTGAATGAATTGTTATTAACGTCGTAAACGAACTTCTAAGGACGGGACCTACAGGTTTTGATAAAGTGGGCTCCGAACCACTCCATTCAATGGATCCTGGCGGGAATTGAACCCATGATCACGCGCATGAAAGAGAGTAACTTCTCGGCCATCCCATTTCAATAGACAGCACAAAATTTGCATGAGTTCCCCCACAAGATGGAACTGTAGTGACAAATTCTAGCAGATGGAAACCCTGTTCTTGTTTCAAGCTGTTTTCCAATCCACTTGACTCCCTTTAGCGCGAGGAAGACGAAGGATTACCTCCCCCCACTCCAACCTCCAGCAACGTTCCCACACTCACTCTCACCTCACGCTCAGATAGAGTAATCTGGGGCAATCTCCTGACGCATCATATTGCTTCAGCCTGTTCGTCTTTTGTTTTGGAATAGGGCAAGGGACAGCAGTTCTGTGAAGAAGGGGTGGGAGAGGAGAGGAAAATGCTGTATACCGGGGAGAGCAGAGAGTAATGCTACAATCCTACCTAATGTGGGAGAGTGTGGTATTTGGTATGCGGAACATTCCGAAAGTCAGGAAAACACAAACATACTTATGTGAAGTTAGAGGAAACAATTTTTATACATATATTTTTTTCCTGTCAGAATGTATGCTCAAAATTACTTCTTCCCCCCTCCCCTATACACGGGCCCGTTTTACGATGGTGACCAGAAACTTCATTTCTCAACTGGCACGAGACATCCCAATGAAATAATACTGTGTACACAGGACCATGAAAAAGAGTATCTCATGGTAGATTTTCCATCCACTTTCAAATGCAAAACACAGAACTACCGAAATGTGTTCCGCTTTTGGAATATAAATTTAGCGTCAGTTATCTTCTATGGACACCCAGAATTACATAAAATGGCCGGTAGGGAGGATTTCTTAGCTCAGAAAATTGTTCACTGTGGTAATACAGCTCTGTTACACACAGAAACAAGGTTAACCTTTCATACGTTCTTCTATAGTCAAAGTTTCGAAAGTTTGGGACCGGGATGGTGGGGGGTCAAAGGACATGAACTACTCTTTGAATGCTTTGTAAAGTGGAAGGGACGTTATGGTCATGCCATGTTTATTCCCTCTACCACCTAAAGGCCATGAACGGGTATTTCTAACAACGTTGTATATGTTCTGCCTGTAGGTAGGCGTGGCTACGATATTACACAGATACATTCTTTACATATTACGAGTATAGTTACTTTTTTTCGTTCAATTTTGCCATATTTTGCTCTTTTCTGTGTGAGGCACGTCTTCTCATTGCCGTTTTAATTGAATTGGAGTGTACCAGCATATGTTAACTGAAAGAAATCAATATGAGAAAAGAATTTAGCGTTTTGTTTTGCAGCGAACCGTTACATAGTAAAGTCATCGCACACTCAAAATTGTCAGCGTAACGAGAGTGTCTGCCTAGCTTAAGGTGTTTTTCTGCAAAGGCTCTAGGGCGATAAGACTTCTGTGCTATCGAGTCATAAGTCTCCGAGCCCTTCTCCGACTCAAAGTCGCAATGCTCTTCTCCTTTCATTGGTCTACAAAGAATTGGTATGATTTTACTTCACTGATGTCAATCACTTACGCTTTCAACAAAGTATAATTTTTCGTTTCATCGCACGTAAAATTCTACCTTCTGTAATCCTTCTGTAATAAATACTCTGGCACGTAGATCACCATGACAACTGTTGAAGCGCTTCCTTATGAAAGGACCCAGTTCTTGTAGTTTAAGTAAGGCTTTGGCATCTAATGCTCAGGCCGGGATAGCGGAGGGGAAAGGATGCGAGAAGGTGTCGAGCAAACCTTAGTTGAGGGTACCATCTCGGCATTTGCCTGGTGTGACTAAGGATAAACCCTCGAAATACCTCATTCAGAATAGTCGGGCGCTGGAATTGAACCCGCGGCCGCTCGTTTTTTCTTTTTCTTTTGTTTATGATTTTCCCCATGAACAAACAAACACTATCGTCCAGTGGCACTTACATTCTTTCAAGTCAGGTTTAAATAACTTTAGTTTCTTTCTTATGGGTTGGTAAGTAATTTACTGGAACCAAAGGCCCATGGCAGTTGAAGATTACTGTTGTATTTGACTTATTGTTCACACAAAAGGCTATAATTAGCGTTGCACACAGAAACTAGAAGCCTATCGCATGTATTCGAAGTTGTTGCTCTTTGGGTTTCCTATTCATTTTAAATTTATGTTATTTTGTATTTTTATATTTAATAAAATACTGTTTCTTTTTATTTTCCTTTCCAGGTCATCCCCGCTTCTTCAACCAGCTGTCTTGTGGCCTTGACCTGGTATCAATGGCTGGGGAATGGCTGACAGCCACCGTCAACACAAATATGTTTACTTACGAGATTGCTCCTGTCTTTATTCTTATGGAACAAGCTGTCATGGAGCGCATGCGCGAAATTATTGGGCCCACCTTCAAGAACGGAGACTCTATACTAGCTCCTGGTAAGTCTTAAGAAGTTTTGCGATCTCTGAAATATGCAGTGAAGGATTTATGGGTGTAAAAATGGGAAGAGCGTGTTATATAGATAGCAACATTAAGCAAAATCTTATAAAATAAAATACCGGAAAAACGCAATACAGTAGTACCCCGTTAATTCGTCACCTATGGAACTAAGTGTATGGTCGAAACGCAAGAAAAGTCGGATTATCAAAGGAGCAAAATATTTAATACAGAAAAGTCGTTCGAAATCAGCACCGCATGTTTACGCTTTTTCGTTACCATAATCCCAGATAGAACATTAAACTTGTAGCAGGTTTGGCATCGCAAGGCTGCAAACTTGCTACAATCTTGCTAGTTGACTGATACTAACTTTCTACAAACTTTGCATGTTAAACTTGCTAGAAACCTATCAGGAAAAACTTGATACAAACCTTCTTTTATTAAAAAAAAAAAAAAAAAAACATTGGTATACCAACATCAAGCCTGTAGCGAGAAAAGTTTCAGTGTTCAGTGCGATTTTTTTTTAAATATCTTTTTTATTTTCAAACTTCTAATCTACTACAAGAAAAATTAACAAACAACTGTCCAAGACTCTTCGAAATTTACTAAAAATAAAGAGATGATTCGACTGGAAACAACGATAGGTCTAATCTAAATAAATTCCACTTTCAAACTAAACAAAAAACAAAAAAAACACCAAAATTCAAGAAATCCTTTTTAGTATACTGCATGAATGTAGAAAGCATAGCTACTGTATTTATAATGCTTCGGAAGATTTTCATAACGCATATGTATTTGAGCGAGATACTATTCAACAATGCTCATATCACGCTCTATCAATAACATATTATATAAGGTTTGAGCAGTAAACCACATCAAAAATCGTTTTTTTGGATTTAGGGAAATACGAAAATGCTAGAAAGTCCAGCAAGTCATATAACTGAGTTTCAGTTACTTGAGTTCCCGTTATTCGTTTAAAAATAGTGCTGTATTTATTCCAAACGAGGTTACCATTGACACAAGGTAAGTAAGGCGATGGTGAAGAGTGTCAATATTGTTACATAATGAACATAAAGGATTTATATTGAATCCTATCTGGAATAAGTGGGATTTATTCGAATAGATATGGTAAATTAATTGATAGAATAAATTATGAAGACGAGGTTCAGTCAACAATTCGGCTGTATTTTGCCATACAATATTCCAGTTGTCATAGTTAGGATACTTTATTTCTTGTTTATTTTGTATATTTTGTGGTTGAAAAAGGTTATTAAACGAGTAGAAACCTTCTACTTTCATTTGTTCAATACGTATTTTACCTGCCAGTGCGTAAGCTAGTTCAATAAAAGTATCATTTAGATAATGGCTTTTCATTTTCCAGGGATTTTCATTTAGTACACTAAAAAGAATAGTTTGCTGCGCGAAAGTGGCATTTTCAGATCAAGGTTATTGTTTACTTACTAACTACATGAATTCTCTAAAAAGCAATGTTCATTTATATAAATTCTCTTGAAGTGGAAATACTTACGTGTATTCACTCAGCTCAGACTTAGCCCTGGAGCTCAATCATTGTTTAGTGGTGCATAACAAACGATATGGATACTCTAAATATTTAAAACAAAATGTCCATCTGTGCAAATTCTTGTTACGAATGCTTTTGTTCTTTTGATTCAATGTAAGAAACAGTACTTTCACAGACAAGCTAAGCATGTTTATTTCTGTTAATTTTAGTTTTTCTCTCCACTACACAGTCCGTTTTTCTCTCCATTGCACAGTGATAATCAGATTTTCAATGTGGGCGTTTCCTGTTTTACCGAAGTTACAAAGTTAGATGTGCTTTAAAAGTTCTCCCGAAAGAACGGTCCGATAAATATCGTTGCACCGTATATTTACAAAGTTAGGCCCGAAAAGACCCGAGAAATATCATTGTATATTTAAAAATTTACTGCCCGAAGTGATCTATGCTCTGTAGGCCCGAGCCCGTGCAGACCTCTACTCCATGAATCATTGTCAATATTGCGTAAGACGCGCGCTGTCATCTGGTCGTAATTCCTGCACAGCACGGGCCTCTTTGGAAAACAGATACAATTTCTTGCTGTCAGCTGTGTACGCAGAGTTTACAGATATACTACCATGCTGAACGAGTATTCTGCACGGACATTTTGAGACTGAAAGAGGGTCGTTCGTGCCTGACTTTCAGTTACTTTCTTCTTTGTCACCATGCACTTGTTTGGCTATCTTTCTCACTGAAGCGAAGAACCGACTATAAGTACCGTAATCTTAAGTTTCTTATAGATGTATTTCATAATTGATTTCTGTGTAGTGGGTATCTCCGGAAACTTTCTTTCAAATGACTGCCGTGTTTCTCAGTAACTCCATTCCTCCAATGTGAAGAACATCAAAGGCAAGCTAAGGCACCAGTCGTCCGAAGAACTCATCTGCAAAGAGAGGAAACAACACTACTTAAGTATTGCCATGGGCTGAGTAACTCATTGAACACCCTGTATTACACTGGCCAAACAAATTATGGGAACATGGCAGAAATAGAGACAAGAACAGTGAAAAGCAAAGGAACAATGCTGCAGGTGGAAGCTATTCGCTATCCCCCAACAGACGCAGCAAGATACAAAAGGCCTGCACAGTAAAACGGGTAAAGCAGAGCCCCAGAGGCTGTTGACACTCGGAGGGCAGGAAAAGACACATGCTAGGTAAAGGTACAATTTCGTGTAGGACCGTACAAGCGGATATGAACACAATAGCAACTTATTCCATGTAACGTGTATGATCTCCGTGAACTGCTAACACCGCTGCACACCTGTTGGAAATGGAACTGATGTGGTTGTCGATTCGAGTTTGGGTTATCCTTGGCCACTCCTGTTGATGAGTTGTTGGATGTGCCGGCGTAGCTACAACGTCTCTTTGCATAGCATCCGAGACATGTTCTTTAGAATTGAGGTCCGGCCAGCACCTGGGCTACACCATATGCTCGATACCCACCCCCTGAAGCATGGGATCCACCGGTGAACTCGGTGAGAGCGAGAATTATTGTCCATGAAAATGAAAGAAGGACCAATTTCTGCTGCTACAGGGGCAACATGAGGTCTGAGGATCTCATCTCTATACCACACTGCTGTCAGGCAAATATGTCGAACTATTTTCAGGTCGGTACGTCTCCCACTAGCAATGGCGGCGCACACCATACATATATTGAGACTTTTCATGCACAAGAAAAGGTTAATACAGGTTTCACGTTCCCGACAGATCAATGCTCGTCCATTTCTTGCCTCCAAACTGAAGCGAGACTCATCGGAGAAGTCCACAGAATTTCACCCGGCAGGCCTCCACTCGCGATGTGCCTCACCCCAGTTTCTACGGGTCCCAAGATGTTGTGTCCTCAATTGGACACACACTAACGGTCTCTGTTCATAGCAAACATCTTCATCTAGGTGACTGCGAATAGTTTGAGTGGACACCCTTCTTTCTGTTGATGTGAGCAGTGCACATTGGAGGTTTGTCATATTTCGACGTGCCGCTAGCACTAAGTATCGGCCATCCCGTGCAGTCGTGGTTGGTAGACGGTCCTGTTCTGGCCGTCACAAATCATTTTTAGTTTGTTGAAACCTTCTCCTTAGGCGGAAATTGACACTAGGTGCAATTCCAGTTCCTTCTGCAATGATTCGTTGTGGTTTCCCTGCTTCCAGCCTGTCTATAGCTCTCCAGGCCATATATTCTCCTAAATCTTGCTGCTGTTGCATTATTCCTATTCAACTTCCCCACACTGTACCTCAAGCACTCTCTGTCTATTGTGAGCACACTACTGATGAGCTTATCATTCGACGCCGTGATTTTGCGCCTTTTCACGTGAATCTGATGCGTCTGTTACGGGAGAACTACTAGTTTCCGTATGTAGTACGGTTTCGCCAGTTTTCGTTGTACGTTTTGCAGTTTCTGCCTTAGTCCTCCCTTTTTTTTAACCAATTGTAATAACCAATTTGTACACACCACTAATTGAGCTGAAATTCTAGTTCTCATAATTGCAAACTTTGCATTATGGGAATAGATTCTAAAATTACCTTGTCCTGTAGTAATAGATATAACTTGCTAAAGTATAGTCTGTTTTCTCAATGCATAAATATCTGAAATCTATAAAGAGAACATAGTCATATATTTCAACAAATGTATTTTTTCAAGATAACGAACTAGTTTCTTCAGAATTGATAACTGCGTTGTCAAATGTCATATCTTGGCCGAGTACCAAATCTTGACTGAACAGGCAAAATTACATTAGAGGATTTTTGAAGGGGGAAGGGGCTAAAGGATCTGTATAGATATTGCAACAAGTAAATGAATCATTCTTCAGTGTTCGACGGGAGGAGAAGGACAGAGAGATTTGTCAAAATACAAAGCTTGTTCTGATTATCAAAAGCAGAAAAGGGCTGGTGAAACAATTTTAAAAGGATTATTCATTGATACGTGTCAGTTTCCTTATCTCAAGAGCACACCACTCCACTGAATAGACTATACTACTTTGTTTTAGTCAAAGATTTGCAATAAGTGTTTTGCAACTACATTCTATTTACTTTTCTTTTGTGAAAAATAAAATCACTTTTATTTGTAGGGGGCTCGATATCCAACCTGTACGCTTTCTTGGCCGCAAGGCATAAGATGTTCCCCGGATACAAAGAAAAGGGTCTCGAGTGTATCAAAGGACAATTAGTTATTTATACATCAGATCAGGTAAGATTATAAAATTAAGTAAAATAAACCGTCTGATTAATCTATAAAGATTTAAGTAACTATCTTTTCTCCGCACTAGAATCACTTAGTACTCTATTTTATAGATAGTTGCCAGCAGTAATACTGCATCCTATGTAGTGGCGTCTTATCATGGAATCCGGTGAACAACGTGACAAGCAAAAAAAGAATTATCTTCTAGTAAACATTGAGAATATAAAGATCTCCTCCAACGTGCTTTCCCTATCTCTTCAATGGGTTATAGTTCTTACGTAAACTTGGAATATTATTCTTGGGTATAATCACCAGCAATATGAAAAGAAGTCTCTAGAAATTGTTGGTGATACTGCAACCTGTTTAGTCTACCTTTGCTGTTTTTAAGGTTAATGTAAAGCCAATATCTCCAACAAAAGATTTCAGCACTATCTCCGTATATGTCTAATGCATTTTTTATTGTTGCACGAAATTTCAATGTTGCTCCTACAAATGCAAGCGTATAGAACTCAAACTTTCAGGTTAGAAAGTTCATAATCAATTCAAGAGTTCTATCGGTGCTGAGTTTTAATTTTCTCTCTTGTTCATTGTTGAAAGAGCTTCATTGTTATAGGTTTTAATATCCATAACAACAATGAAGAAAAACAAAAATAAAAAATCGGCACATATAGAACTCATGAATTGGTTATGAACTTTCTTCTATGGCTTGAATGTGTAGAAGCAGCATTGAAATTTCGTGCAACGAGAAAAATACGGAGGCTGCCATCTTTTGTTGGAATCTTTGCTTTACACTAACCTTAAAAAAAAAAAAAATTAAAAAGTATTTTTTTTTTAAATACGCTTTTT
>JAGDQP010067218.1:0-11178 GCA_022664845.1 Lepisma saccharinum
TTTCTTGTGAATCTAAAATATATAATCAGATTTTTATTAATTTGTAGTACATGGTAATTCTGGAAAAGAGAAACTGAAATCAAATAGTCTTGAATTTGAATTTATTTATGACCTTTAGGCATCTCAAGCTCAGGCCGGGATAGGGTGGGGTAGAGGATTTGGAAGGTTTTGGTCAGTGTCTAGGCCTACCATCAAGGCATTTGCCTGGTATGACAGGAGAAATTATGGAAAAACTCGGTCAGGATTGGCGGCCGCTCCATGAATTCGAACTTAGACCACATTTAGTTGAGTATATCACAAAGTTTTCTATTACCAATATGCAATACTCTTCAGAGGTTTCATGAAGTAAGTACGAGCAAGGAAAAGATCTCTTTAATGTAGAATCGTATTTTTCACTGAAATGCTTGTCCGGAGGGTTTTAAACAGGTTTTAAATGTTTTCTCGTTAATGGTAGTCATTTCTTGTTATTGAGATTTCATGATCTCTACAAAACTTCCCTTGGTTAGGGTGATACGATTCACAGTTGAAAGTGTAATATCTTGTAAATATAGTCCTTAAACCTCATTTCTTAATTTTTATGAAAGACAGTGTACCTTGTTCCAGGTAGTTTGTTAGCAGTATACACGGCAAAGATAGATTAAGTTGAATTGTTGCTGTCGTTCTGGGAAGCAATTTTATTCTTCGAGGAAAGACACAAAATCTATGTGTTCTACAATACACAAGGTGTTCTTTACGTTTCATCGTCAACTCAATTCTATAAGCATAAAGGATTTCTAAAGGCGGGTTCAAAGGAATTTACGTATATGCGAAATACATATAAATATTTGCTTTACTTTCTAAGGCGACTACTAGTAAATAAGATCAAAAGACTTTCTCTTATTTCAGTAATCTAAAATAAAGTCCTGCTTGATGTTTTGTTTAGCAAAAGTATTCATACACTCCTCTGGGCACAGAAAGTTGTGTTTCTGTAGTGAGCGTACAACATGATAGACATGGCAAGCGTTGACCTCGAGCGATAAGTTGTAGCATGACTCATCTCATAGTAGACAAGAACTTAAACACGAAAGAAAACTAGTTGTGTTTTCTTCCTTTTTCAAGTAAATAATATATGAGGGACGTTTTCATAAAACTTCGTAACTATGATTTCTTTCGATTTTCAGGTTTTAACATACTTTAATGGGTTTGAATCAGGAGAATTTAATGGCGCTATCAGAATTAAGCTAAACTTGATAAATACATAAGTAAATAGATGTTGAAATATAAGAGGTTTCATCGTGTATGGGAGTATTTTAAAAACCGGCTCTTAAACAATTCTCCTAACAAAACTGTTTTTGTAGATACCGACTTTTGTGAAGCGACCCTCATATAGTATGTAAGGAAATAACTATTGATAGAAATGATGATTTTTGCATTTAAACTTTAAAATAATTAAGTAAACGAAACCTAAGCTCTTTTTTCTAGTTATACCAAATATGTTTTACAAATAAAAAAAATGATAAAACCGGCCGGCTGGCCGAGCGATCTGCGGTGGTATGCCATCGGCTCGAAGGTCCCTGGTTCGAATCCCGGCAGGGGCATGGGTGTGGATTTTAAGATCTAAAGGAGAAACGTGACGGGCCGAAGTCCAAAGTTACTAGACTGGTCCATATAAAAATAAAGTTTACCCAAATTTACCGAAATCGATAAAATTGAAACACAAATCCTACAATCAGATCACAATCCTATTGAGCGAGTTACAGTGGCTGCGCTGCTTGATTTACAATCCAGAAGTTCCGCGGTTGATCCAAATTAAATGTATGCTAAACCAAGCTGACTTTGTTTTCAAACTAACAGATCCTGACAATGTAGAGGAAATTGTTAGATGACTTGAATATACTACTGAAGATAAGACAACATTAATTGCATGAGCGGTAACAGCACTATGGCATACGTCCGTCCCGAGTTATATTCTGAAGGAGCAAATTACTTACAAGCAAACATACTGGTGGGGCAGAAAATTATTATGTATTTTTTTTCTTCCATCATGATTAGAATGTCAAAGTTTGTGTGCATGCCAATTTTGGCTGCTCGAGCATAATTGCTTTAGTAGATATGGATGGTGTAAAAGTCATTAATTTTAGTTATTTTTTTAAATTTAATTTTAAGACCTTTAGGCAACTTTGGCTCAGGTCGGATGGATTATGATGATGGGATAATTGGTTGAATGAAGAAATTGGGAGATTCCCGATATAATCATGCGCACGGTGTTGTCCACCACAAAGCCCACATGGCACGAGCCGGGTTGGAGCTGACGACCCCAAGCGCCAGAGGTGAGTGCTCTAACTATGTTTTAAACTTTGTTTGCCCTAAGCGGGCTTTACTGTTTCAACTTAATATACCTTTTAAACTGTATAGACTGGTACTCTTAGAACTAAGTAAAAATCACAAACACCCGAGGCGGGATTCGAACCCAGAATGCTGGAGTCAATGAATCAGCGTACTAGTCCGCTCAACCACTTTGATCGGCTGTCCATTGAGCCACCGCGTCTCCTGTAATAAAAGTCATATTAATTTCTGTGGTCAGAAACTTTGAAAATGCCTTTATACTTTCAAATTGCTAAAAAAAAATGGAAATCAAATACATAGTAATGGATACTAGGTAAAATATTATCTGTTCAAGGGTATATATTTCATGAGCGCCATTTTGAAGTACGATATATTCAATCTCGATTGATTTTCTTAAATTGGAAGGGGTACCCCATGAGGGAAACACGGCGGAACGCCGGTGGCCCTACCAACCATGATGGCGGGCAACCGGAGGCCCAACGAAATTTCGTCATTGAGTACTGTCATATGGCATTCTGGGCTAGAATGTTACAGGAATTACGTTTCTGAAGTAAGTTTTGTCATAAATGTATTATTGTGAGAAATAATCTTATATGCATTTTCCGTAAAATTCTAGTCGAGAATGAGATCTGAAACGATCCCCTTCCCATTTGAGATAAATCAATTGAGATTTAAAGTGGCTGATCTCAGCACCACCCGATAGCACACATATGCTGAAAATACGTGGGATTGAACGTTAGTACAGAAACGTTCAACGGTTTATTCGACGTTAAAAAATGGTTGACAAGAAACAAGTTTAAATCTAGAAGTGGACGATGGAGAAACTGGTTTTGTTGACCAAAAGAGAACACGATTGCTGTCTATTGGTATACATATTTAGTTACATTTTGTCCGATGCCTTCATCATGATATACAGTATTATATTTCCAACAGTAAATTATCCACACTTCTGCTGTGGGATTCGAAGCTGGAACTTTCCGCTCTCGTTGTTTGTAACTCGACACAAAGCCCTCATCCAGGAAGTCACCTTGAGAGTCATTAATTTTTTACGATGTCTGTAATAAAAGGCAGTCTTGAACGCATCGCTACAAATCCCGACGCTTCGTTTCACCATCATGTAAGAATCTGAAAATTTAGAATGCTTTTCTGCTTTGTTATGTGCAATTTTCCTTCTTTAACACTTTGACCATCGCTGAACTATTAAATTTGTATTTCTCAATAAGTGCGATATGTCGCCTTAGAATAACACATATAAAGCGAAATCTATGGCATAATTGAAAACACTTCACATTAACGCCCTATTAACGAAATTAAATTTTCGCTGAACTTCAATCTGTTTTCAAAATGAAAACATGAGAAACATAGCTTCTTTTATTCTATTCTCTTTCAAACATAACGTTTATGCTTAAAAATATACTGTATATTTTAAACTATATAAATATATTTTAAAAATGTAACTTAAAAAATATATTTGAAACGTATTCTAGAGCAAAGTGCAATATAATTGTCAAAAACACGTCACATTAAGGCCCTAAAAGCAAAATTAAATTCTTGTTGGAATATAAATAATAAATTGAAATTCAACGTGTTTTGAACATGCAAAAGAGCATACAACATAAAATTAGCTCTTAATTACAAATTTTATTCTATTAAATTAGAAAGAATTCCATATACCGATATCTATACCATAGTTGAAAATATCAGTTGAATTCAAGTCGAATGAACATCTTTTAAGCAATATCAAGTCTTTGTTGAAATACGATTTAATATTAAACGTACTTTTTTCATTATCGGTTTATCGTCGAAATAAACGAAAAATCCAAAAAATAACATTCAAAACACGTTTCTGCCGTACTGGGAATGGCGGCCATGAAAAGCAGATAGCATCTTTTACCTAGTACCCATTACTATGAATTTCTTTTAGTAATTTAAATCAAAAGTTTATTTCCCCGTCACTACAATGACGGCGGGCCTGTCATTATTCTGACAGTATATTAGACTAATACCGCATCTCTGCTGCCAAGGTGGTATTTTTGCGGCAACAGTCGTATAGCCGCCAAATGCAGTCGTCACATGTTATCGGGCCACTTTCGACCCGCTAGAAATTTTGGCGCTCCGCCAGTCCGCTACACGGATAGCCGCCATTTGCCGCTGTTCTCTGGAGGACGACTGGCAGGCCGCCGCACCGAATCTCTACCGACGCTCGACGTGGCGGTGTTGTGGCTGTCATCGTCACGGAACCGCTTTTTTCAGTGAACCAATAGTTAGACCGTTATTTCCTTGAGGGTATATAGCACACAGTGGTGATCCATATTCAGTTAGCCTTTTTGCATTATCTTCGCTATTTCGTATTACTTGATGAGTGAAGATTTTCACTGTCGGCGATGGGATTCGAAAGTCAAATTGGCAGCGACGATATTTTGCAGCCTGTTACTCTAACCGCTCGGCTATATTGGTCTTCTAACTGGGTAATATTTTGTGTTCTTTTTCTTTGTTACGAAGAAAATTAAGTAGCTTGTTTCCGAAAGCTCAAGTTCGACAGAGTTTTGTCATACACCGTTAAAGTCCACATGATCTCAAACGGTGGAGAAAATTATGACATTGACTCTAAAGCTGATAGTTTCTTTTTATATACTTAGTTTTCACATGGTATGTTTGTCCCTCCGTAGATCTCAGTAACTTCAAATCCGACAGTGATGAACCATACACCGTTGGATTCGTAATGGTCTGAAACTATGGAACAACCTATCACATAAACTCTAAAGCTGGGAGATCTTCAATCGCTTAGTATTCTTTAGCAGTATGTTTCTTTGTCCCCTCTCTGGATCTCAGTAACTACATCTAAGAGAGAAATGATCTATACACCGTCGGATTTGTCATGGTTTGAAACGGTGATAAAAACTATGAATATAACTAAACTTTAGGTGCTTTTCAATCGCTTAGTATTCTCCATTTCTGTCCCTCCTGGATCTTAGTAATTATAAGTTCGACAGAAATGAGCCATACACCACTGGATTCGTAATGGTCTGAAAAAGTGGATTGAACTATAATTTTAACTCTAAAACTAGCAGGTCCTTTCCAGGCGCTTAGTATTCTCCATTTACCCCCTGGATCTTAGTAACTATATCTCATAGAGAGATGATCTATACAACGTTGGATTCGTCATGATTTGAAACGGTGATAAAAAGTATGAATGTGACTCTAAAGCTGGCAGGTCCTTTTCAATCGCTAAGTATTCTCTATTTTTGGGCAGGTTGTTTTGTCTTTAGTCAGAGTTTTCTTGTAAAACTCTGTGACAAATTTGCACATGGGACGGCTTAGAGTTGTTTAGATAACGCTGACTTCATCAGACCTGTGGCAAAGCCCCGGTGTAATTGCCATACCGGTTCTTACTAAACTTCACGAGAGAATTATAAACGTTAACTTCAAGGCGTTACCACAGCTCTAAAGAAGTGTTGCCAAGAATCCCAGGTCAGTGACTCATTAAGAGTTATACTTATTGATCCGGTATGTAGACGATGCTTCGGTGCTGCAACTCATTAACGTAGAGCTGTAAAGAAAACTTAACGCTAACAGTCTACCAAGTATAAGTATATCAAGTTCGTACTTGAAATTTAAGAACCAAATCCTTTCGCTTTCCTGACTTTATCTTATTCTAGAATATTCGTGGGACACTTTCATGTTAACGGAAAAATGCAAGATTTCCAATATACAGTTTATTTACAAATTAAAGAAAAGAAATACACACACAAAATTACAAGTGATGGTAACATTAATCAGCTGGATTAAAAAAAGAAAAAGAAAGTTGACATTTAGCAAAAATACTATAAACGATCGATGATTATCGTGATGCCTCTTTCGTAGAAAGTCCAATAATATGACAGGACTATGAGCGCGAAGGTGTTTGGGAGAGTGTAATTGGAAATTCGTACGCGAAAAACTAAGTCCGAGAAGCAAGTTCAGAGATTCGTGAAAATGATAAAGTCGAGTTTATCACTCACCTGAAAATAACGAAGACAGTGTTCTAATCTCGATGATCACAGAGAAGAGCAGAGCTAGACTTCGACTCCAACTTCGACTTAGCTATTTTTCGGGAGGTGGGAGTATTTATATGTAGGAAGAGTACCACACCTCGGAAATGGTGGGTGCATTACATGTTCTTTGTTTTTCCAGAACCTTCTGTTGCTGTAATCATTGACGTGGATAGAAACGTAACTTGATTTCTGCGTATTAATTTTGTTGTTTTGACATTTTGATACGACTGTTAATTCCGTTTTAGATGTTATCTTTTGTTTACTTGTTGATAATTACGGATTATTTTTGCTTAGGAAAGTTGCTCATCTTCCGAGTGATTAGTGCTTTACAGGAAATAATAGGCGGATCTGTGTGGTTTTGTATCTTGTCAGAAGCGCAGCTCGTAACTACAATTATCTATCAATTTCGCCTTCAGCGAGAATTGACGTCGTCGAGGTTTAAACAGGTTTCCTGTTTCTGAGCAATAGTTTTACCTTGAACAACCATGAATAACCATGGCTGTTATTGTTGCTATGTTATGAAAGCATCCGCTTATCCTGATTTATCATAGACTCGAAGATAAACAAGTCTTTAAGCAAAAATGTAAATCCGAAGTGAAATATTTGCTCTTTTTTTTAAGCAAATAAATGCAATAATAAAAAACTGAAGTAAAATAAAATTGCTAATTAATTTTAGCAAGTAATTATTTTTGACTGCAACAATATACTAGATCTTAGTAGCCACAAGTTCGACAGAGATAGGCCATACATCGTTGGATTAGTCATGGACACCGGTGGGAAAATCTAGGACTTTCTCTAAAATTGGCAGGTCCCCAATTCGCCTAGTAATCTATATTTATCTCTATGATAAAACTTTAGTAAACTTTATTTTTATGTGGGCCAGTCTAGTAACTTTGGACTTCAGCCCGTCAAGATTCACCTTGAGCTGTTAAAATCTACACCCATGCCCCTGCCGGCACTCGAACGCGGGACCTTCTAGCCGATGGCCTACCGCCGCAGACCGCTCTGCCCTCTTATCACTATGCCTTTAACGCTTTCTTTTGGATACGATATAAGATGCAGCAATTTGAATTGATAAGGGGCGCTTTGGCTTTGTCTATAATAAACTCATTACTTAGCTTGTTACAGATTGATAATTGACTGCCTATATATAATGTCTTCTACCTAGGTTTGAAACAGGTTAGAAACTTCAATTTGGAAATACTATTCAATTTTTGAAGCAGGATTTAAAGAAAATTAAGATATCTTCCTTTAGGGCTATGAACTTTAATAATAATAATAATAATAATAATAATAATAATAATAATAATAATAATAATAATAATAATAATAATAATAATAATAATAATAGCAAGTAAAATAAGAAGCACTGAAAAGACATCGCGGTTTGATTTTACTTTCCGCTATACAAGTTTTTCTTTGATAGACAATCTATGAGTCACGCGATAGAGCAGTCGAGTGTACGAAGTGGCTGTGAGCTTCCTTTTTCGTTACACAGCCGTACAAGTGTGCACACGACATTGTGTATTGGTTTGATCGTTTGATTTGGTCATGAGCATATGGACAACAGATCAGCTCAACAGAACCCAATCAAAATCACAGTTTTACTTCTTTCTTCTTTCTTGCTTAAGGCTGTATAAATATGGAATTTTTGTAATAAGCTGCGAAAGTTTGTCTGTTGAGAGAATGCGGCAGTATTTGATTGGCAAACAAACGGGTGAGCTTTTTAACTAGAAGAGAAAAAAAGCTAATATGATATTTCTAAAACTCGATTTGAAAACGTGTTTTGGCCAAGTAATGATTATGGTATAAAATGCAATACTTTTCAATATAGAATAAAAATATAGAAAGGTTCGTGAGGTTCTTTTCGTTTTTTTAAAAAAAAGCGAAAAAGGAACTGTGTCAGATCTTAAAGGAGAAACTTCCTAATAAGCAAAAGTTCTCTACTTAACATTACGTTGCAACGAGTAGAGCGCTCACCTCTGGCGCTTGGGGTCGTTGGTTCAAACCCCTGCCCGTGCCGTGTAGGCTTTGTGATGGACAAACACCGTAAGCGCTGGTTTTCTCGGGGTAATCACGTTTCTCCCAACTTTATTACACCAATCATCCCATCATCTGATCCGAAGTTACCTATAGAACTTAAAATTAAATTCAAATTAACTTTACGTTAAAATCCTCAATAATAATAATAATAATAATAATAAAGCAGTAGTTGCTCTTCTTGGGTTTACCTGTCTATCTGTCACACAATCAACGGATCTGAGTTGAATTCTTCGGTTGTCCATACCGGCTGATAATATGTTCGTTGGATTTCCTTCATTATAAGTTCCGTCGTTACATACTGTCAGGTGACAAAATTACCGTGGTAATATATTTTATGTGTATCTAAATTTATGTAAATGAAGATTGGATGAATTTGAAATATTTCTATATTTCATATATTTTTCATTTATGGTCTTCAAGCATCTAACGCTCAAGTCGAGATAGAGGAGGGAAAGGATGCGCAAGGTGTCGGACAGGGCTTAAGTTGAAGGTACCATCCCGCATTTGCCTGGCATGCCTGAGGGAAACCCTGGCAAAACGTCAGTCAGGATGATCGGTCTCTGAAATTGAACCCATAACCTCCCGAATGATAAACCAACACTCTACCACTGAGCCACGGCCACTCGGTAATATTTCTGTAAATTATACCCGTTTGATTTTTTAAAAAAACGAATTGTCTGTATGCGGGATTTCAAGCGACGACCAAAAATTCTGCATTTACTATGTTGACTCAGCACGTTAATTCATTATTGCAAAGGCGACAGTTAAGCTTGGTTGTATAATCTCGTATATACATTTATTTCTCTAATATTGAAGGATGGTTTCGATTTCGAAACTCAAACCGGAATTCAACTCTTTATTAGTGCATTATCAAGTGATATTGTATTTTTTTCAATTATTTCTCCTTTACATTTTTTTCGTATTTGAAGCATTCAATAACTATCATTTTAACACTACTTCCTGTTACGCAAAACTTATTTTTCATTATTGCAATATGATTGAGTCACACACTTTTACTAAGTCTATGCTTTATGGAACAGGCACGCTCATTGCCGCAGTAACTAAAGTTCGCTAATTGATTCTAAACGGCGCGCCACCAAGCTAGTTTTCAGCACGATCTCTGAAAGATCTCTTATAATATTGTAATCCCAACGCCGTCTTGCGCTGGCCTGCTCTTCTTAAGGATTGTTTCCACTGCATAATGGGCTGCATGTTGCAGGTGACAGGCAGATGTTGCCGTATTTGAATTATGCTTGTTGCCAACGAGGAAAAAAAAAGTTGTGTCGTGCAACACATGTTGCTCCTTGTTGCATTCTGTACATGTGTTGCCTCATGTGGAATACGACAAACATATTTCCACAGGCAGGAACTGTTTTGTGTACGACATTGAACGAGGATATATATATTTTTTTTATTGTGGCAGTAGCACATATTTTAAATCAGCATGGCCATTATACCGCAGGAGACAATAAGCCCGGTGGTGGCGGTGGGAATTATTTACCAACACAAGTCAACCCATCCTCTATTTTCTTAATATGTTGCTAGCTGATGACAGAGCACATTTTCGGAATTTTGCATGGATGAGCCGGGATATTTTTTTTTCTAAAAAAAGAGAAAATGCTTGAACCTATTACTGTAATGTACAATACCATCTTTCCTGAGGTAATACCACCTAAAGTGAGATTGTTGCTTATCCTACGTATTTTGCAACTGGTGACAGCTATACTTTCTTTCTGAACAGGCGTAAGTCATAGTGCTCTCATACCGCCCATGCAATAATTTTATTTCATTTTTATGCATACTTCCGTTATGTACTTGTTTCGAATCTCTCTTTCTCTCTCCCTCTCTCTCTCTCTCTCTCTGTATATATATATATATATCCTTACAGACGAATACCGGGATGGTAGCTTAAATAAGGACCTGGTCGGTACCTTGATTATCTTCTACCTAACCGATCCAGGCTTGAGCTAAGGATGCTAAAAGGCCTTAAATAAAGGAATAAAGGTTCAATTAATTCAATTCGAATCTCTCTCTCTACCCAGTACCTCACGAAGCTTGCCGGCAGTTTGCAAGATTTTGATAACTGCCTTGAAAGACTTTATAAAGGTAGGTAAGTAAGTAAATAAATAAGTGTATTTATATTTATATATATATATATAAATCACAGCCATATTCAATCCACTAGTGGATGAGGCCTCTCCCCGAAGGGAGGAGTTGGTCTACTGCTCCCACGCTGACCAGAAGGGTTGGGAGAGGAGAGTCGAAGCTCTCACTGTGATCGTCACTGTCTTTTATTCACAGTAGCACCCCAATTGTCCTCACGATGCTGGGTCAACACCGAAATGTTTGAGCCCCCACCGGGAATCGAACCCAGGACCGCTCGCACTGAAGTCGAGTGCGCTACTGGCTAGACTACGCAGAATATATATCTGTTTATTTATTTATTTAGAAGGAATGTTTTTTTATTTTATCTTGTAAACTTAATCACCTTTCGCGCAATTTAATCAACCAATCGCATAAGAGAAAGATGTAAAAATGGAAGTGCGTGATTTACAACTTTGCCTCTCCCCTTACCCTAGCTGCTCATTTTCCCTTTACTACAACCATATGATCATAGTTAGATACCCTGGAAAATCTTGAGTAGGCATTAGCTTAATTCTTGATTGCAAATCACTAAAATTCTTGAGAGCTAATGCCAAAAATTTTGAGTGTACACTCAAAATTCTTGGGTGTTATTAAGTGAAATTAATAAACTTATAAATATTAGTAAATATTC
>JAGDQP010067221.1:0-11177 GCA_022664845.1 Lepisma saccharinum
CAGGACGCATTTAATATCACCAGTGATCTGTAAAAGCGATGCTGATGTGGCGTTATGTACAACTATTAGCATTCATTGATGTCAACCGTTTAATTGAATAAACGCTATTTCAGCGACAATAGAACTCCTTGCAACAACGGGCCAGCAAATGGATACGATAGATCGTACGATAGATCTAGAGTTTTGACGTACCACGGTATCCCTGAATTAATAATAGAACATGAATACTCATGTCTGTCAAATAAACTAATACATTTTTAAGTATAATAAAAGTAAGTTGTCCATACATATGATTCTATCAAAAGGGAAAAGTTATACAGTATCCTGATACGATTTGGAATTCCGAAATAAAAATGGTTCAACTAGTGACGATGTGTCCCAGCGACCCAATAAGCAGAGTACGGATAGGTCAGATAGTTTCAAGATTTGCAACGTATTAAAACAAGGCGATGCCTTGTCCCCACTATTGTTTAACTTTGCGTTAGAATATGCGATTTTAAAAATTAAAGGGGTCAAAAAGGGACTATCATTGAATGATTTGAATCAACTGTTTGTATACGCGCATGATGTAGATTTAATAAGGGATGATATAGATGCACTACAGAGCAACACCGATGTCTTAGTAGAAGCGTGCGATGAGATAGGTCTACATGTAAACAAAGAGAAAACAAAATACATGATAACAAGCCGAAATACAGGGAATGAAGGAAATAAAAACATAAGAATTAGGGATGAGGTCATAGAGAAAGTAAACAAATTTAAATACTTGGGAGCATACGTAACAAGAAAAGATGAGGTCTTGATATCACAATGTTCCTTGTGATATCAAATTTCATGGAATTTAGTTGAGTTCCCTTTCAACGTTTCCTCAGAGTACTTTTTTCTTCACTTGAAACTTAATCCGTGTGGATCCTGTAACATCTGACGATCTGAAGATAAGTGAATGCTCATTACCCTATAAATAGATGACCTACCTAAAAGGTACTTTTTGCCATAATGTCAACCTGTATAAGAAATCAAATAACTCACCGAAACTTCATCCTGTTAGAAATACCGTAGAGTTTTTCAGAGTTTATCCTGTCACACCAGGCAAATATAGGGATGGTACCTACTAAGTAGATCATGACCTTCCAACATCTCTCCCCTACTCTATTCCTGCCTGAACCTGAAATGCCTAAAGAGCATACATAAATTCAGATTCGATAAAAATATTCCCGGATGAACAGAAAAAAGTACCTACATGCAGTAAACACTATCTTTTCCTCATGTCTGTTAAAAAATGGTACTCACTGCAAAATGCTCTCTTGTTTAGTGTTTAGATGCACGTCACAAAATTCTCCAAACGATCTCTTTCACTTTTAATTTGAATCCTTTCACATAGGTAGATAACCATGTGTTCACAGGTGAAGCAGACGTCGAGTGCTATGATTCCATTATTGTGCGATTTGCAAAGCTATCCTTAGGCACTGTTAGTCAATTCTGCTGATTTTCAGAACACATAAAGGCACTTAAACGCATATGTTCCCTACTCTATCTATATTAACATATGTCTATACGAGCCTTAGATTGGTAGTTGTGACGTGATTCGTAACCAATTTATCAATTCTCATTAATGACCTTGTTTGTACAAGAACTAAAAGCAACTCTATTAATCTTTCAGGTATATTTATATCTACACTATATCTTTTTCACATATCTCCCTTGCTCCGTCGTAATGGCGTACAAAATTAATATCCTATATGCGTGATGACAGGCTACGGGTTAATTTATATGAACAAAAACAGATTTCAATTACAGATAATGGGAAATATCAAGGTTCGTACCAGAGGTTGAAAGGGCAGAGAAATTTATATACAGATGCTTATCAGAATAATGGAAACACCTGAACGAAAGTGCAACTTACCAGATTAATATGGTGTCGGGCCACCTTTCGCCTTCAGAACAGCCTTGATGCGACGTGGGATGGAGGCATAGAGGTCGTGAATGGTAGCAAGTGGAATATTACACCATTCCTCGTGCAGGGCATCGGCCAGTTCTGTGAGAGAGGATGGAGGTGGAAATCGTCGCCGGAGTCGTGTTTCCAAGATGGACCACAGATGTTCAATTATGTTGAGATCTGGGGATTGGGCGGGCCAGGGGAGGTGTTGAACTTCATCCCGATGTTCCTCAAACCACGCTGCAACAACTCCAGCTGTGTGAATGGGTGCATTATCATCCTGGAATATGGCGTCATTGTCCGGGAACAACATCCGGACCATAGGATGCAAGTGGTCTCCTAAAATTGCGACATAATCGTTGGCAGTGATGCGTCCGCGAAGTGTGACCACAGGACCCAATGAAAACCATGATATTGCGGCCCACAGCATCACCGTGCCGCCGCCATGTTTCACAGTTGGGCGGAGACACTGCAGATCATACGCTTCTTTGGGCGTTCTCCACACATAAACACGGCCCGTGGTTTGGAATAGGGTGAATGGTGACTCATCCGACCATACCACACGTTTCCAGTCGTCAACGGTCCAAGTTGCATGGTCGCGGCACCATTTGCGGCGTGCTAAAGCGTTCTGGTCCCTGATGAGAGGTTTGGCCCGTGCAACACGACCCCGTAAGTTCATGTCATGTAATTCGCGGCGGACTGTGATTGTCGAAACAGGTTGGGGGAGGTGCTGATTGAGTTCCTCCGTCACTTGCGCCGCAGTGGGACGACGGTTCCGCGTGACAATGCGCTTTAATACCCGGCGTGCCCTGTCACTGATGCTTTTCTTCCGCCCACTGTTCCGCTTCCCCGATGTGGTTTTCCCGTGTGTTGTGTAGGCCGTCATCACCTTCGACACTGTCCCTGGCGACACACCTAACACACTAGCCACTGCCGTCACACTCACTCCACATAACCGCGCACCAACAATTTGCCCTCTTTGAAACTCTGAGAGGTCTCCCATTTTACACTACCTCCGTCTGCTGCAGCCACTGCACACTCCTGTTCCACGACGCCTGACGTAGTATGGAGACCGACCTAACACACCACCACCAGCAGTCCGGCGCTGCGGTCGCCACGACACCACTGCCAACCCATACATCTGACGTGTTGCCAACTACAGGTGTTTCCATTATTCTGATAAGCATCTGTATATACAGTAGGGGCCTGCTAATCCGAAAATCCGGATAAACCGAACAGAGAAAATATGCCAAATTATTTTTAACTTTAACTTAAGAGGGGGGGGGGAAGAAAATAGTTTTTTTTCATGTAAAAACGTGTATTTTATATACAACGTAAAAGAAAATGAAAAAAGTACAGAAGTACAGGGTACAATTTTAATTACATACTGTAATTATAGGTCGGTACTATTCATTATAAAAGGCTCAAGGACATAGGCCTACTAAAAAAGTGTAGGTCCGGATATTTCGAACTTTTGCTCATGCGAACAGGGCACAGCCCCAATTAGTTGTGTGTGTGTGTGTAGGTGTGTGTATGTGTGTGTGTGTGTGTGTGATAGAGAGCAGCATTTATTGTGTGGAAGTTGAAATACATCCGTTTGCATCCCTTGATACTCACTAGTAGACCACAAGGGCTGATTGCTATATATTTGTTTATATAAGACACTATAACTGAAAAAACAAAGCATAATTCGTTAATTGTAAATCAATACTGTTGCTGTTCTATCTAAATTAATCACTATTTTACATACTGTATATACATAAAGTAGAATATGTTATTGCCCAATTACACCTAGCGGCCGTGACTAAGTGGCACAGCATTGGCTCAGCATTTGGGAGGTCGTGGGTTCGATTCCAGCGCCCGATCATACACACTAAGGTTTTCCCAGGGTTTTTCCTCAGTCAGAACAGGTGAATGTCGGGATGATTCCTTTAATTTAGCTCCTGGCCGAGACATTCCCGCATCCTTAACTCTAGCCTGGCCTGAATCTTAGGTGCCTAAAGGCCATAAATGAAATTCAAGATGATTACCCAATTACAGTGCTTTCACGATTTTTGTAATCAGCTTTACACGGACTTGTATTCGATCGTTTATGCACTTGTAAAACTCAAATAAAACTTCTTCACGATTTTCTGTACTCACATAGATGTACTCATCTTTCCTATTGGCGACTTACTGTATTTGGAATGCCAATTTGTAATATTTTCACAATCAAATAAATACAGGACGCTGCAAAATAACACCGATGAAACTAAGTTACGAGATTTCGGATAGGAAAATAAAAAAAGCATAAATCATTGAAGGTGCACAAATGCCTCTTTTCGGCTCTCTAGGCTGCCGAAAGCGTGGAAAACTTAAATGTAGGATTTGATGTTTCCAATGCTATTAACAGTATAACTGAGACGGCATGGTACCCTCAAAGACTTGAGATTTGCTCCATCCAACAATGCATATTCCAACATTGTCTAAGGGATGCGGACACGGACAGAGGTTAGTAACTGTGCCTTTATGATGTAATGGTCTAATGGAAAAGTATGCTTGCTGCTTGGCACGCGAGTAAAGTAGAAAAAACCTTTAAGTGAGTGAACGCATGTTAGAAGGTTGTGAAGAAAAGGCTGCCAGGGCTTGTAATATGCCCAGGATATTAGGTGAATGCCCTATTATCTTTATTATAATACAACGAAATTATATTAGAAAAGATCCACTAACGTTGTATATGTTTCCTAAAACTTAGAAAAGTAGGTAAAGAGAAAAAGGCAAAATAGGGAAAAGTGAAACGTTTCTTGAAATGGTAGAACATTAAACAAGCCAGAAATTTGTTCACATTGTATTTTTCATTCCAATTATAATAATTTTAAAATCACGTTTTATTGTTTACGTATCATTAAACGATTATACACTACACATTATGATATTTAAAAAAATAAATTGGTATCAAGGTATGTTTCATTTTGTCCGCCAAGTGTCGGTTAAAGTGGAATTTCACATACCTCTAATAAACATTATTTGTGGACCACAAATTTCAAGATTTGTTTTTCATTTCACCGTGGAATGTAGAAGACATTCTAAGGTTTCCGTCGGCGTATTAAATATTTATTTATCCCTGTATGTCCGAAATTTATGCAGTGCTAAATAAAACGTGTGCCACTTTGCCAGGCTCTAATCTACTAGTATCATTATCAAATTTCTGAAAAGAACATATACTTTTCTATGCAAAATTTAGTGACCACTACCGTTCCCCATCCAGATTCTCTTTCACGTTTGAATCTTACGTGACATGCATTTTGCTTGTCGCATCATCCGATCTGTTTCTGCTGCTGTCTTGTCGAATTTAGCACAGAAGTTGTTGAAATTGTGATATGTTGATTGCGACGATGTTTTCCTTTACATATTGTGTTGCTCCTAGAGTGTTCCAAATTCCTTTTTAGCCCTTGAAGTAACATAAAAAATCTAGAGATTACCTTAATCTGTATTTATCTGTACTCTATCTGAAGTAGCTAACATCAAATATTTTTCTGGGGATGTTTCTATTTCCTTGTAATGATGTCGAAATTCCACCCTGGCTTCTTTTGATACAGCATCATTTTAGGAATTTTGCTTTTGCCGATGAACCTTCTCCCTCAGATTTCTGACCATGACTTTCAAAAACAATTCATCTTCATATATTTCAGTATTTTACAGAAATATATTTCTAAAACAGCAACGATTAAAGTTCATGCAAATCACTGAAGAATAAATAGCAATCAGCCCTTGTGATCTACAAGTGAGCATCAATGGATGCAAACAGCCGTGCAACGAAAGTTCAAACCATGCTCAGATTGGTCACTTTGATTTCCTCAGTCCCACAAGGGTTATAACAGAACGATACTTACAAGGGAACTACGTCAACTGATTAGTCGATATTTACATGAAATATTTTTTTCCACTAGGTTTTAGCCTGTAATGAGCGAAAATGACATCATAGACCCAACATTAAAAAAAGAAAAACGATAGGAATTTTTAGAAATGAGGCGCATGCGCTAACAAATGTCTATGTTCCATGTTAAGGATAGGTCATAGACTTTTGTTCGCGCATGCGCATCAAATCTCGATTTGTGCCGATTTGCACATGGTATGGCAAACATCAACGGGCACTTACCGTGTTAAAACCTCTACGGGAAGCTGATCAAACCTTTGGATAATGACAGCAGGTGAAGGAATGCACCTGGTGGGCATATGAGTATCATGACCGCCATCTTGGATTTAGCTCAAGAATTTCAAATAGGAAGAGGGTCATGTGATATATCGTTTTAAGCTAGCTTGTTCCCAGAAATTCAAATATGGAGACATTTATAACCTACGTTTATTTGTTTAGGAGATAGGAGTTTTGAAATTGATCAGTCGAGAATAGAATGATTGTAGAGTTAGTGAAAAGCATGTACTTATGTTTGTGTTATATGTTTGTTTCAATAAATTGTCTAATAGAGCTACAGAGAATTAAAAAAAAGAACTGGCTTTGTGTGTCCACCAAATTAAGCACGTGTTGTAAAACGCCAAATTCCAAATTTCAGAATCCCTATCTCTTAAACAAATAAAGATAGGTGACAAATGTCTTCATATTTGAATTTCGGGAAACAAGCTAGCCTAAAACAACATGTCACATGACCCCTTCGGATGTGAAATTCTTGAGCTGAATCCAAGATGGCGGCCATGATACCCATACCTCTATCAGGTGCAGCCTTTCATTTATTGCCATTACTCAAAGGTTGGGTTAGATTTCCGTAGAAGTTTCAACATGGCAAGTGTCTTGAGATCTAAGTAGGCACAAATCGTGATTTACAGAAATTTCTACTCAATTTTTTTTTTAAAAATTAGGTGGATGTCATTTTCGCTCATTTCAGGGTAAAGCATAGTGAAAAAAAATCATGTAAATACCGACTAATCAGCTTCCCTTGTTCATATAAAGATAGTTATCATCCCCAACTCCTATCCACGAATATTTTTGTCGACATACATCATCCTTCAAACTAGTGAAGGATTAAGTAGTACACAACAACCCCTGCAACAATTTAAAGTAAACGAAACACTGAAATTCCTCTGGAGGAACGCGAAATCCTAGATTGTATTATGATCTATCTAGTCGGGACGGGCGTAAGCCATAGTGCTGTTACCACCCATAAAATTCAATTAATTTTATCTTATGATTAGGGCTCGGAACTTGATGACCTAAAAATTACCTTATGACCTATAAAATGACCGTTGAAATTTCCACGATCAGAAAAAACTTGATGTAAATTGAAAAGCACAGTGAGTATAGGAAGCCAAAACTTGATAGGGACAAGGAAAGGAAACTCAGTTATTTTCTTTTCAGACTCATTTATTTTACTTAGGAAAGATTCTATAAATTAACTGGTATTGGGGATTTTGAATATTTCACTAGCCTATCTAATGTCATCTTTTATGAAGAAATACGTAATTGAAACAAACAGAACACAAACCTTAAAACATTTACAAATTCTAAAATATACAGGAGTAATAGTGTCTATGCCACTTATTAAAAAATACGGTTTACCACAGCCATCGGATTCTGAATTACTGCTCTTGTAAAACCATAGGAATTGGTAAATTCTCAAATGAAAGGGATAGTCAATTTATAGCAAAAATCATTTTGCAAATTAACTGGTATTAGGCATTACGAATATTTCACTAGTTTATCTAATGTTAGAATCTTTCATGGGAAAAGAGTCATTGATTCATACTCTTTACACAAACAGTTAAAACATTGCAGATTCTAGTGGTGTGTTTGTCTATGCCACTGACTAAGAAACTACGGATTTCCGCACCTACCTTATTCTGAATTGCAATATACCACCACAGTCATTCGCAAATTCTCAAATGAAAAGGATCGTGGAACTTTCGGCATCTTCACAGAATCACCTTCAAAAAGGAACTGAGGTTTAATCTTTCACAGTTACTCTTCTCCACCCCAACGTAATTCTGGATTTTTAACAAAAAGTGATTGGTGGGGCTGTACGTGTCAGTGTTTCGAAGCCACCCAAGTTCATATTACTTAACACTGCGAGGAGAAAGAGACTTTGGGGATGCAATAAACACATCAGCAGCACAAAAATCGGAAGACAACATGGCTCTAGTGAGACGAGGGCTAAAAATTGTTTTCGTCCACTACAGAGGGTGGGCGAAGGAAAATAATTTGACTTTCCATGATTTCCATTCCTCGCAGTGGTTTCCAGTTCTATGGACCTCGGTCAGAGAAGAAAGACCAGAAGACCAGCAGTCAGTTCTCTGCCTCTGTCGACTTCTTCGCGGGGTCGCGGGCACTTCCTAATTGTTTCCAGATGTTTACGGAGTGGGGAAAAGCACAACTAACATTCTGTGTCAAAGAAAAGAGCATTCTAGAGACTTTTTGTTCATTTTTCACTTCATTACTTGCAACTAATTCTTCCTTTACATGTCCAGTGGCCTGATCTGACGCTTGGAATCTCTTTGCTCCAACCGGAATTATTACTTCTAAGCGTTATTTTATGTTTTGTTTCAAGCATAATATTTTGTATGAAACATGTAAGCAATTACATAAAGAAAGAAATGTTGAAAGCGAGTAAATCCTCAAAAAATGATCAATAAACCCAAAAATAGCAACAAATGCAAAATAATGCAAAATTAAAAATACGTTTTCTGCTTCAGTTTAAGGTGAAATGAATTTTCGTTATAGTCTGCATCGCTCTCAAACCTTCAGGAAAAAGATGACATTTCATCAACTTCCGAGCCCTACTTATGATATATTTAGTGAGAAACAATCTTGACCTACCTTCACGGTCTATGTCCTTAAATAACTAAACCACTGATTCACATATTTCATAAAGTCTGTGAGGCTGTTGAACGTCTCCGACTGTCCGACCATTAACTGTGAATACGCAGCCGCTATCAACCTATCAGCCGTTGCATGTGTTTACGAGGACGAAACAGACACAATAGTAATAATAATAGAACTTTGACATGAAATGATATTACCTCCAATTTACGCAACACAAGGGTTGCGTGACCCAGGAGTGGACAACAATTATTGATGTGTTTATTGAATTTCCCTTCTTCAAATACTTCACTCCTGTAATAGGCAACACGAATACTAAATCACGTGGTTGTGCAATCTCAGAAGGTTATATCAATTGAATAACAATGAAGTGGGTAAAGAAAAATACGGAAGTAACACTTTTGGTTGGATAAACTTCGGGAAACATTATTTTGTATGAGTCAGCCATCGACCCGTCACGACTCGGCCTATCTACAGCTAGTTAAAATCCACAAACTTCCACGCCCCTGGCGGGATATGAACCCGCTTTCGAGTTACTGACCTAACACCTTAGACCATACGGCTACCTGGTCGGCTAAAACTTCTGGAATTGAAAATTAAATGTATTGTATTGAGTGACAACCTCTCTCTTCGATTTAGGGAATTATGAGTTAGAATCCAGAAACGAGTTGTTTTGAATGATTTTTTTTTCTTTCTTCACTTTAGGGAATATTACAAAAAAGAATCATGATGACAATGGAAAAAGTCCGAATTGAATTTGAATTTGAATTTAATTTTATAAAGACCTTTAGGCAACTTTGTCTCAGGTCGGATGGATGATGGTGGAATGAAGAAGGTGGGAATAACGGAAGATCCCCAAGAAAACCCACGCACACGGTGTTTGTCCACTACAAAGCTCACATGGCACGAACACGGTTTGAACCGACGAACCCAAGCGACAGAGGTGAGCTCTCTAACCGTTGAACCACTGCGATCCCGGACAAAGTACGACAAAATATGTACTAATTTATAAACATCAACTATTGTCAGCAACCTTTCTTTAAGATTTTGCCTTCCAGTAGTTAATGTCGTAAACTACTGAATGGTGCTAGGGAGGCAAGCAAATTCGAGTCCTGCTGTTGGACATCCTGACTGTTTTTTTTTTAATTTTACCTCGGTTTTATCAGGTGAATACCGAGATAATGCCTGAATAAATGCTTTGGTCGTTATTTCTCCAATGCCAATCCCCAGAAATGTGGTCGACAAGGAACGCCGTCGTCTTCAAATTATGGCGGTTTTTTGTACTAGCTATCATCTAAGACCGTAAATTTAAATTGTATTAAATTGAAAACCTTTATTAATTGAATCTCTGCAAGAGAAGAATCTTTTATTGCAGTTTAAATAAATTAGCCATTAGTTCTGTAATGGAGTGACTCATACATCTCGAATCTGCACTTGGAATGCGATACTGATGCAAGCACTACTTACGATTGCCATCCTGTCTGAGGTTTTCCAGGGTTTTTCTCAGTCTCACTAAGTGAATACCGCAATAACATTTACAATGAAGAGATGCTGCTTTGAAACTTCGAAATATGCATGAAGCTTTCCTTTATAGGCAAAAAAAGATGTAGCATAACCAGGCCCGTGCTGCCGCACTGTAAAAAAAAAAAAAAAAAAAAAAAAGTAAAAACGTAATTCGATATATTTAGTAAAGTTTCAGATATATGTTCCTGATATGTCTAAAAGGTGTCGGTCAAAACCACCGAGAGATTCATTTGCATGGTTGAAGGTTCTCATATCCTCCTTTCCAGTGTGATTTTCGCACATGCGCAGAGAGAGAAAATGGTTTCTTATCGTAATCGAACATGCAATTGTGATCAAGTGTTTGCCACCACCATTTTAATCACGTATTTTAAAGAAATAGGAAATATTCTCTGTGAATGTGGATTGCAATCCCTACTTGACAAATAGGAAGAGTTATTAAAACATGGCGTAAGCCGTTGAAGTAGCTTTGTTCATATTTTCGGGATTTGGACAACGTATTTCTGACGTATTTTTATCTTTTTCTAAAACCTGTAGGTGGCTGCTAATTACTAGCCTAGTTACAGGAAGCTTTCTTCAGGAATGTCAGATTTTTTTTTTTATTAATAATGCAGAGGGTGGTGAGCAAGCTTTATATATTCGTCCGTGGGCGCGAGAGTTACAGCGTTGTTCCTTATCAAATTCTAAAATGAAAATACTTTGCCTAATTTTCCTCCGATGAATAGTTTTGAGAAATTAAGGGCGAATGACTGATCAGGTAGCAACGCTGTAATGACTGTAACTCCTATTGTTCGCCAGGTAAAAAAATAAATTTCAGCCAATGGTAGATGGGTCTATTAAGTACTGGCTTGCAAACTCCCAGATCTGAACTCGATCCTTCTACCGAGAAGGAAACTATATTTTATCAGTCAG
>JAGDQP010067222.1:595-11177 GCA_022664845.1 Lepisma saccharinum
GACCTTGTTTGTGTATATATATATATATATATATATATATATACCATGATTTAAGGTATGATTCTAAATGTTCTTCGTTGTCTTTGAATCTACAATTTTGTTAGATTTCTGTCTCAGAAATAAAATACTTGAAAAGTGATTAAAAATGAAATTGTCGAATTGATTGAATATAATCACAGAAAACATACATCATACGAAATAATAAAACGACCCAACAACACCCATCATAGTTATAGTATTTGGAGTTGCCGACGATGCGTCGACACTTAGTGAGACATAAGCTCTTACATTTTCTAGTGTTTTTGTCAGTTTTATCAGGCATATGCTAGTAATGTGCCTAGCCTAACAGAAAGTTCAGATTCTTTCCTCGTTCTAAGTAGTGATCAATAGGAATGCCGCCTTTCATATGTAATGGGATGCACGTTTGGCCCACAAATTTAAGCTAAGGAAAAACATAACAACAAATTATAATAGCTTACCTCCGTATTGAAAATTACAGCAATGTAACATCACAAAGACAGAAATGCAATTGATATTCATCTTAACACATTTAACTGAAGCTCGCAATTTGTCTAAAGGTTGCCATTTTACAAATTACATACTTAAGTGTAATTACTGGTTGTTTCGCACTGAGATCTGTATAAATTTCCAACGCAGAACGTAAGACTATTTGAAAACTAGAGAAAATTCAACCGTAAACAATTCTATCATATAAAATTGTTTGGAACTTTATGTTGTAGTATCCATTTAACTTAATAGCTTCTATTTAAGTAACTGCGTAGAGTTACCACCTTTTATCAGCATAACTGTTGCTTATAGCGTTTTCAGAGCGCTAATGTGTTTTGACTGAAATTTTATAGCTTTTGTTACAACAAATTAAGTTAGCATGTTGCATAACATGCCATTCACAAACACTATGCTACATACTTATCCAGTAAAATATTCCAACACAGGAAACGAACCGTGTCCATTTTCCTGATTTTTACAACAAAGCGTTTTAAAAGTTCAGAATTAGCATTGCGGATAACTGCACATCAAATAAGGATTTGCTTGTAGCAGACGGAATAATGCATGTTATCTTCATGCAAGATATCCTGTTAGAAAGGTCCTTCAATGAGCTAACTGATGATGGTATTGTTATCTCAATTTCACCAAAAATGGACAAAGCACGTTTTGTTTCCTGTGGCCTTCATTTTCTTATATTGCAGAGAATGGAAACTGTAAAGTGTACGTTATTTCTTGTAGCGAAATGAATATATTGCGGAAACTTTAAATGAACTTGTATAAACATAAATATACATATGATTTAAAATGGTAAATTGTCTATTTAGTAATGTCAAAACTTCCGATATAATTAGGATGTTCTCTGTTTGTGACGAAATAACAATTCTTATGTAACCTACATATTACTTCTATGAAATCTCTTCTGATAACAAGAATTTCTTCAGAATGAAAATTTTTCAAATCCGTTGGTTGCCAAATTGGTCATAAATAAAGTTAGAAATTGAGAAGTTGTGGATAAACGTCGGGGGATTTATTGTAAGAAGTATGTAAAGAGAATAGATAAACACCGAGAAATGAAAGTACTAAATTTGTAAGTTTAATTGTTGATTTAGAATTATTGGACACAATCTGTCCCAACTGCGTAATTTTTAATTGGTCAGGTCGAAGCTGCTCAGGTCGTTGGTCACGTCGTGCCTAACCTGCTCATTTTGAACCTCAAACCATTAAGAGCACAACCACTGGAAATTGATACCTGGATTCATTTATTAAAACGCGACGCAAAAACTATTGATCCACCGAAATTTTGTACACAAAATGAAGAATTCTTAAATTTATTATCATATAATAAAATGTTCTGATGAAAGTATGAGCAAAATGAGTGGGCCAAGGGTGGCGGTGGCTTAACATGCTTGAATCAATTTGAGCACATACGTGAATTACAAATAAATAGAAACGCCTGAAATAAGTAACATGCACGATCTTACGTGATACCTCCGTGTTGTTGTTTTGTGGCGTAATTGGTTAGCGCACGGCCCTACAAATCTTCTGTAATTTGATGGTTATTGTCTCCAACCATACCAAGAAAAGATTTATTTACTTTCACGAAATCCAAAACTATCACATCACAAATCGGTCTGCCTGTTCGTCCGTATCCAAAAAATAAATCTCAGTAACCGCATGGTGTAGAAAGGTGGTCAAGATGTCGTTGAAAGACTCTTTGCTATACTAGCTCAAAGAGTCTTGATTTGTGTAATGGATCACTTCTATCTACTCATTTTTTTTTTTCAAAAAAATATTAAGCTTTCAAATTGTTTACATCTGTTAGATTTATCAGCACCAAAATTGACATAATCATCATTCGACACAATAGAAATTGCCATAAGTGTTCCGGTCTATATAAGCACGCTACTTGTTAGTGTCCGCAACTAATTGTAATGTGTAACATTTTTATATGTTTAAAGTGTATGTTTTTCTCCAAAATGGCTACTTTTTGTTGTCCACACTTTTCTTATACAAAGCTTCTCAATTTAAATTTCTATACGTATTCTTTTCTGATTGGCTATCTGTATGTAACA
This sequence comes from Lepisma saccharinum, assembly GCA_022664845.1. NCBI lineage: Eukaryota > Metazoa > Arthropoda > Insecta > Zygentoma > Lepismatidae > Lepisma > Lepisma saccharinum. The sequence continues at coordinate 3,175 of JAGDQP010067222.1, forward strand.
AGAGTTCAATTTGATTGGCTCTCAAAGGTCAGAAGCGGGAAGTGAAGGCGTTGGAGGAACCATGTACTTCTAAAGCCAGTTGGTTTTACGAATGCCGTCGGGGCTGGTTATGTAAATGCCGTCGGGTCTGATTGTGTATATGCCTTCGTATTTTGTAAAATCTAGTTACGTATATTCTCGATTTTTGATAGAATCCAGCTTCTTATATAGTGAATAAAATTCTGAATCACTTAGAAATCTAATTATAATTAGTGAAGCATTTTGCATGGAGTGTGGTTATAAAGTTTACGAAAAAGGTGATATTTCTCCATGGTGTGTTTCAAGGTGCTAAAAATAAAAGGAAAGTATTCAGAATTGTGTATCTTTACAGTGTTTTTCCTTGTGATGGTGATTTTGTTGGAAAAGGGTGAAATTGGAAAAAGAGCTAAATGGTTGTGTCTGTCCTGGTTCACAGTAGCTTCCTGGGTATATTGGATTAGTAACTGTGGGTATTCTGTAGGTGTAGAACACGTAGTTGATAGATCCTCTAGTAATCTCAAGCATATAGATTTCAATTTCACTAAGGGGATAATAAGTAAATTCAAGTGTTTGAGGGATTACAGTGAGATACGTAAATTCTGTATTAATCATTAGGGACACTTCCGAAAACTTTTGTCAGGTATTTAGATTTGTAAATTCTAATCTAATTCTATCGGGTCTAAGGAAACGTCAAAATCAAGTAAATAATTCAGGTTCCTCCAATGAAAGGTATTCCGGAGATAATTAATTCATGCTGTCATATTAGTTTTTGTTTCTTATTAATTCGGAAAGGAAGTAATAATTTTAGTTATTCTGAGAAAGTGATTTTCGTTAGTAAAAAGAGAGTTCAGTTAATTTACTCGTCTTTCCTTACAAAGAAAAAAATAAGTTATTTTCTTAATTATCTTTATGTTCAGTTTGTCTATGATATTTCTCTATGAAAAGAATTAATTAGAGAATCAGAAATAAACACAAAGTTTTACCTAATTATCTGCCTAATCTTTGAACTTCACCTAAAGATATTAACTATAGAACCGGGTGAATGTCGAGGTAGTGACTTGTATATAGGATAAGGGTGTGACCATTCCAAGCATCACCAGATTGGAAGGACACAGGTAATATTAATATATCGTTGTGAAAGTTCCTCCTGGAAGGTGAAATTACATGGTAAGGATTTTATTTCAGGAATAGTGAATTACATATTCAGGAACTCCATTTATACGAATACAACCAGAACTGACGATAATGAGAATGCTTATTTACTATATCATTGCTTATACTCATTCTTATGTATAGACCAGTGATAGGCTTATTCCATAGTAGCAGCATTTTGCTATTCTCGAAATTGAAAACTACTAAAAATACACTGGCTATAATGTGGTATTTAATATACCATAATAATTCTTTGACTAAACTCTCTGACGTATTATTTACGTATGACAATTCACATAAAAGCTATTCTCATTATATGAAGAAAAAATAATAAAGGGGGGCAACTTTCGTATTTTTAATATCCCACGAATGGTAACTAATGGTTTCATCAATTTTCCATTTGGTTACGAATCATTCAAGTTCTGTGATGTTTGAGCTCCTGGGAAGAAACTTCCAATAACCAGTAAAGAAGAAAAGAGCTACACATTACATATTATTATTATTTCTGAGTTCATAAAACCAACTGTATATAATATTATTTTTTCTGAGTTCGTAAAACCAACTCCAACTCTTATTCTTATTGATGATAGCTTTAAGGCCACACCTCGTAACTCTAAAGAAACTTAGCAGAGCCCATCTCTTATGTTTATTAAAATTGGTAAAGTGAAACAAGCAGGGTTTTCCAGTATCTGTAGGTCGAAAGGAAGTCGTCCTTTTAATTAAAGCATTTATAGCTGTTCACTTGTTCTGTTGTTTGAGTAAAGTCAGAAACACGCAAAATCAGAACGCTGTAGGCAGGATTTGTGTGTGTGTGTTATAAAAGCATTTTTATTGCCAAAGGGTAAAAGGAAATATGCTGTCTGTCCACTCGAAGTAAATGACGTGTTTCACGGTTGTGTGATGAAGAGTCATGTCGAACGAAATAGGCCTAACTTAGCTGTATTTAAGCCTAATGCTTGCTTTCAGGTTAATACTTGGAAAGAATTTTCTTGTTGTCTCATAAGTTCATTTCGATTTAGTTTTGAAATAGAAAGTAAAAATGGCTTTGAATTCAGAATTGAATGTGAGTAGGCTTGAAGGATTACCAGATAATCCTGAAGTAATTCATTCTGATGATGAAAGGGGGAGGTATGCTTCTTCCACTCTTGTGATGAGGGAAGGGGAAGGTCTCGACCCTAGCCTGCATACAGGGTACTATTCCAACAGCACTCTGGATGATCAACAAAAAGGTAATAAATATTTAAATCTGATTGATTTCGATATTGGTGATTATGAAAGAACAGATTTAAAAGAAAAACAACAAGATAAACTTTGTTTTTAATAAAAACACGGAACATGGAAACAGTTCCCAAGGTGTTGGATAAAGGTAAGACACTTGAAGTTGGGGTCTGTAAACAACAAAGTCCATTGGTAAGAAGTAATGAAGTGAAGCAATGGATATCCGAAAGTCCACAAATTGAAAATAGTTTTTCAAATAAGATTTTTGAAAGAATTCATCAAAATTCAGCCGTGATCATTCTAAATGAGCAATTTAGATTAATTTCCATGAATAATGGAACTAATTCATTTGTGTTGTATAAATTTCTTTGTTCACTAACAGAAATAATAGAAAACGATATCTATCCACTAAATGTTTTTTGTTAGCTGTTCGAACTCGTACTACGGGTCAGTTGAATAACTTAATTCGTGATTGTATTTAGTGGTTAACAACATGGGACGAAATTTGTTCGTATTTGATGAGGTCTCTAGTATCAGGGGTCGCGATTCATAGGTTAGTAACCTTTGAAATTTATTGTTCACAAGACAAGAATGAAACCTTACAAAACTTTGTGAACAGAAGCAAACGAGCAATGAAAATTGTGGAAACGAATATAGGTAAAACAGGTTTAATGTCGTTAATTATTAATGGTTGTTTACCCGAAATTCGAAAATATGTATTTCTCTCTAGTTTCCCATGTACGTTACAGGAATTGGAGGAGAGGATAAGAACATACAATGAATTTAAAAAATATTCGGTGCAATTTGGGGTGGAGAATGGAAACTCCCAAAAGAAAGATCAAGTGATTTTCCAAAATAGGAAGGTACAATACCGATGTTTTACAAGTAATGGGAACCACTTGAGATAGTACTGCCCAAAACGGAAGGTGACTGTAAATGAGGAAAAAGCGTTTTTAAATAATGGAAAATAAACTGATTGTCCGACTATTCCATTAAGTAGGGAAAAATCAGTTTATATGCCATTTTTGGTAAAAAGTAAGGAGTTTATGGGACTATTAGACTCCACTTCATCCCGATCTTTGTGTAACAAAGCATTTTAGAAAAAGGTAAGAACTCTGATCCTAGATTTAAAAGTTAAGAAAGAATGCCATAAAGGTATTACAGTAGATAATAGGACAGTACATACGACTAAAGTTGTAAACATTCCTATTACTATTGAATCCAAAACTATACAGACGAGACTTATAGTATTGGATAAGAGCAGTGACGATGTCGCAATAGGGCTCAACTTATCATATTTGGATATCTCGTTTAGTATTCCAAAACGGATGGTAAGTATTGGTAGATATAATATTCAGTTACCACTTATTTTGGAGTTGTATTCGAGTGAAGATTTCGATTGTTCTCAAGCATTTATAGGTCCCAATATACTTCATGAGTCTGCTGAGGGTAACCAGAAGTTAGGGATGACATACCCTAGTGATCTACTCGTTCCGGACGGAGGGTAAAGGAGGACAAGTTGGAAATAAAACAAAATCTCTCAAATAAGAAGGAAGGTAACACTTCAGATGTTCCCGATGAAATTAATTCAGGTAGAAAGATGTTTAAAATTGAAGCATTAATAAATTCTGATAATCTATTGAATACTAATGACATATTTTCCATAAATCATAATGTTTATATGTCTTGTATGGAAAATTATACTACTTCTAGGACTCCCAATGAAAAGAGGAAGAAAAGGAGGAGGAGGAATAAAAAGGAGAGGAGAAAAGAAAATAATTCCCATTTTATTTCGAATTGTGAACAATCCTTAAATAATCATTGTGTCTCTCCATGTTTTTCTTCACATACTTTCAGGTCAAACCCAAACTTGTCTAAGGAGCAAACCAATGACTCTCCTAAAGACAAAACTGTTTCAAGTACGGGTAAGAAACCTAAAAAGGGTAACAGTTTCATAAAACAAAGTGAAGAATTTTCTTTTGAAAATGATAATGAAACTTGTAATGACTTGTGTGTTCGTAATGAAAAGTCTTTGAATATTTCTTGTAGTTCCGATATTAAGCCTACGTCATTGAATGAGATTGATGTAACTCAGAATTGTTACCGGACGAAATTATCTTCATCTGATAGGATGCTTGTAGTAGCTAGGCATTTGACTGGACAGGCTCAGGTGTGAGTAGGCTAATATGCGAAGTTTCAATGATTTCGTACGCTTGTTCTTGAATCACTTTGAGAATCCGCGCCTAAAGAAACGGTATTTGCAACAGCTACATTCTGTTAGGTATAATCCTAGTTAAAATGACAACATGGTTCATTTTGCGTGGACGTGTTAAATAAATACAGGATGTATTCTACGGATTATAACGGAGATGATGCTATTGAGGTGATTACTCAGGCGCTACCCGATTCTGTAGGGAAGGTATTGAGGCTGCATGCTCCTGATAGTATGAATAAACTTATTGAGATGTTGAAAACACTGGACTATCCAGCAACCACAGAAACGAGTCGTACTGTCACTCCTAAATTAGTTGCCGGAGGAAAGTAAGCCCAAGAGGTCTAAACCTATAACTAACAATGAACAGCGCCATAAAACTAATGTCAGGAAAGTAAATCTAAGCAAGGATAGTAGTACACAGACAGATAATAATAACAATAAGCCTGGAAATAATAATGGTACTAATGATAATTCTAATCGGAGATTTAATATTTTTGGAAACAATCTCAATAATAATTTTCGAGATAATTTTAATCCCCGAAATAATTACTTTGATCCAAATTTCCGGCGAAGAAATGGACAGAAGAAATCCTAACTGGAGGAGAAGGAGATAGTTTGATAACCGAAATGTTCCAAATCAAATTAATCGGAGTAATTCAGGTAACTCTCGATAATAAAACCCCACCAAGTAGCACTATTCCTATTCAAAATAATGTATGCGCAGTTCATGGACAGAATACTAGTGACAGTAATGTGCCGAGTAGTTATCATGGTGTTAACAATTTAGTAAATCCTAGTGATACTAATATAACCTAGGTAACTTCCAGGTAAGTGAATTTGCAAGTGTTCTGTGATGCTAGTCGAAACCATGGTGAACAATATTAATGGTTGCAAGTGTAATGCCATGTTGGGTAATTTTGTGTCAACTATGAGTAACAGTGGCATTCAGACTAATTATGTCAGTCCCAATGTGACCGAAGGTACTGAATTTAACTCTCTCTCAGTACAGCCTTGTGGTACGTGTGCTGGTGATTTAAATGCCACAGACGGTCTTCAACAGGGCCAGGAAGGTCCCACATGCCCCATTTGAGCCGGTCCGCGTGCGATGAGGCTGATGAGCAAAAGCATCACTTAGGAAATGACAGGATCACGTTCAATATTTCATTGGTCATTCATGAGAATGTGGGTTTGGAGGGTTTGGTCTCAGTCCCTCTGAATTTTGTCGATCTCCTTGCATATCCGGGAAGGTGGCAGAACTTAACTGAAAATGTTTGTATGATACGGGCTCAGAAATTAATATTCTAAATTTTTCAACTTGGAAGGAAATTTTGACGGTGCTGCCACGAAACTGCGTCCTTCCATATTGTCTATGCCGGGGTTGTTGTCTTTCTAGTAGGCGTGTGTGTGAGAGCTCAGAGTATGATGTTTACAACTACCTGTGGAAAGTTATATACATATGGTGAGATACGTGTGGCCCAAGCATGTGTTAAAGTTTGTACCGTAATGGACATTTTTTATTAAATTTTAATATTTGGATATTTGCACAGACGTCGTTCATGTGTGATTGTAGCAGTAATAGTATTCCTGCGTTACGTGTGTCGACGGATTTTTTAATCTTCTTTTCTAGGTAGTGGTGTGTAGTACTGGGCCTTCCTGAAATATGGTAAAGTGAGGTTCCCTTGCCAGTCTATAAATGCTGAGAGGTATTTGGGGCCACATTGTTCAGCAGTGTAATTTTGTGAATATGGAGAGTGCGCAAGGTTCGCAACACTGAGTTTCTGGTGACTATTGGTTCGTTACTCTGAGTGACCTGGTATGTTAGTATTACTTCCTGATAACCCCTTGCTCACTTCAACCTGGCGACATTTTCGAGCATGTGAGAAGCAGACAGATGAAAGTATGAGTTTTTTCCCGCGGTGTTTTGTGCATACCTCCTGCCCAGTGGAAAGAACTTGGTATCTTTTGTTTCCCAGGTTTTGGTTCCTGGAGGACGTTGCTTCGTCGCTCGATTGGGATAAAGTGCACTTAGAGGTTAGATTTGTTCCTGTCAGATGCGTTTGCATGGACTAACCTCGTCTACGGCGACCCCTCCTTTTAGTTAAACAATTTATCTTTCCACGTTTTGGGTCGTTTCAACATCAATAAACTGTTTATCAATATTTCTTTTTCGTATGTTCAAGGGTTCAAGTCTGAGAAAATTGTACCAGTATTCGTAGTATGATAGGGTAAACTTAAAGTATAAAACTCTAATAAAAACTTTTAAATAGTTTAAAAATTTAAACTGCTGGTTAATGCTTGTTGGTACCAAATTATGATTCCGTATTCTAAGTTAGCTCTCACTAAAACTTTATTTAACGTTAAGTAGGTTTGCATTGTAGTTAGCTCTCCCCTTTGGTTAAAAATGTGTTCCATCCTCTTTTTGTATTCTTACGTTAAGGTGTCAATATGTCTCGAATTTACCATTGGCGTCAAAAGATATGCCTAGGTCTTTGATTGAATGAACTTTGCATATTATACTATCCATTATTTTAAAGGCACTTGTGTGATAATTTGTTTTTTGGTTATAACCTTTATTTTATTCAAGTTTGCATTGATGTTGTTCTTATTACACCATATTACCTAATGAATGTCTTCTTGTTTATAACAACGTCAGAATTACTTTTAATATAACCAAGTAATTTTAAATCGTCAGCGTAAAGTAAAGGTGTAGCATAATTTACCCTTGTACATAAGTCATTAATAAATATATTAAATTAGATTGGACCAAGGGGATCCTTGCTGAATTTCGTTTCTTATTTTGGTAGAGGTTGACAGGTTTTCATTGACTTTAATCTGAAAGGTTCTGTCTTTCAGATAAGATTCAAACCATCGTAGATATAAAGGGGATAACCCCATACTCCTTAGCTTATTAAGAAGAATAGAATGGTTTACAGAGTCAAATGCCTTTGTAAAATCGAAGTAAATAACATCACATTGTGAGTTACTATTAATGAACCCTTGTATCTGAATAGTAGTCTTACATAGATTAGTAACTATGGATTTACATGGTAGAAACCCATGCTGGTTGCCATGAAACAGTTCTTTCCGGCTACAATTTAAATGTTCAGCAATTATGGCTTGTGAAATTCTTGCGCATCCATTCAGGATCGCTATATACCAATAACTCGAAAGCACAGATCTGTCACTAGACTTATAAATAGGTACTGTAATAACTTGTTTCCAAATTTCCTTGTTGCAGAAATTTATTAAATATTTGTACTAATATTGGTGTTAAATATTGACCACAGGCTTTTATGATATAATTCGGAATACTATGAATTCCAATGCTAGATTTGGCTTCAAGTTCTTTAATGTCTTTAGTTACATCTTCAGTCGTAATAACAGGAATGTCAATGTTCAT
>JAGDQP010067223.1:0-11177 GCA_022664845.1 Lepisma saccharinum
TTGAAAATGAGCCCTCACAGATATCGCAAAGCGTGCGACAAGCGCATAGATGAAAAGCCGTCTTAAACCCTCAAACAAAGTAGGAAAAAGAGAAACTGATTTCATAGTACAGTTCAGTAACCCCGATTAGTTTTAATTTTGCAATCTTCTAGCTAGCAGGGGTTGTTTTAATTTTTAGCATTATTCGTATCAAGAATTCACCTGAGCACTTCAACCAAATTAAATATAGAGAAATCGATTTCTGTTTAGGAATTTGATTTTATCAGCTGTTTTCAATCAGATTACTTTAACGCTGGTAGGTAATTTTCATTTAGTTAACTTTCTTAATTTCAGATTTGACGCTAGCACGTCGAAGAAAACTTGTAGAGCGAGAAATTTATTTCAGAATTTGATACACCACTCATATAGCCGTTATTAATGGTGACTGAAAGTGGTAGGTCTTTCTAATTTGGTTAACCTCTTCTAATTAAAGATTTCACGCGTTTGAGTTCGTAGTCAATATCTCCGCCCCCTATAACTTATATTTACTATCAACTTATTGGTGTTTTAGATGGCGCGTCCTAAAATTTTATTGTCTTTCAATTTAACTATGCTCATCTATTTTCTATCTGTAATGTGCTCTAGCGCCTTAACAAAAGAAAATATAGATAAACTTAATCAGATAGCATGCTAGCTTGCAACAAGATTGTCAATAACTTGTTTTGAACTTCTCAAACTTGATATTGTGTTGTTTATACAAGCATCATACAAACTTGTTGGAACAACGGAAGTTGTTTGGTTTTTATCACTGACAAGCTTACTGGAACCATCAGTTACGCGAGGCATCTTGTCAAACTTAAAATAGATTTGAGCTTTGTTCCGTTGCACTTCTCCTCTGGTCTCAGTGCGATGAAGTCCCATCATGTTCCAAGACTGTTCGCCAACTTCCAACCTTTTACTACAGATGTCTCTTGCGATCTGATGAACTAAGTTGAAATAGAGCTTTGAAAGGCAGGTAGGACCTGTGATTTCGTTGTCTGATGACTGAAGCATTGGATTAATGTTCCAGTGGCCCTTGGATCGATTCCCACCCAGAGCAACGTTTTTATTATTTTTAGGAAGTACATTACGTTTTTCTTTCTTGTCCTACCTAGCAAAGCTATTTCAACCTAGATTCTTGTAAACTAGACTGTTTGATATTTGAGTTAACCTTTTTCAAACTTTTTGGCTTGGTTTGCAAAGCTTGCAATACGTTGTTCCCCTTGTCAGAATTCAAGACCTTTTTGAGGATCAAAGTCAGCGAGCTATGCAGTCCCAAGATATAAAATTTAAAGAGACTTGGAGGACATTTTGAATTTAAACAATTTCAGTCTGCTTCCGTTTGGGATTTTTAAAATTCAAAATTTTGAACTTCAGACTAAGATATTAATTGATCTTTGGAACCCTCAGACATGAAATTTTACGAAAATCATATGGTACTTTAAAACCTGGGTGTTTCGAGCTGCTATCATCTCAGACTTTGGAATTTTAATTTTGATACACTTTGACATGGAATTTCAAGAAATTCTGATAATATTTTATAATGTTAATTTTTTTAGCTGCCTCCATATTTAATTTCAAGGTTAAACGTTTTAAACTTCAGAAATAAACTCAGGGACTTTAAGAATCTCCTTGTACGTACAACATTTTACGAAAATTGGACAGATTTTCGAAATTAAACCATTATGAACTCGTGCCATCTTATGTTTTGGAATTCAAGGATCCGTAATGTATTTTCAAAATTGTTAATATTAGGATAGATTTTTTTAAAAAACGTTTTGCTTTTTCTCAGATACGTTGAAATGTTTAGTTATTGTTTATTATTAGAACAATTTCTTAAAACATTAGTAACCTTCTTTTAGGCTATCTTAAAATTTCCAAATATTATATTTCAGAAGAAATTGAAATCTTCAATTTTCAATATCACGAAAAGTGTAAACTGTGATTTTTTTTTTACATAAGACTTTCTACATAGAAAACTATTGAAATCAGAATTTCGTGCCTGAATCTTTCGCCTATAACAATGCAATACACTAATCAAGAAAATTTTAAGGTGCTTTTTCTGCTTGCTTGTATTATGGTTTCGGCTTTGGAAGTTAAATCCTCTAAAAAAAAATTAGACCCACGTTGCTTAGAAATTTCTTACTTATTTTTACGTCCGATCTAACAAATTACTCTTTCCTCTGAATACAGAATCTAGAATCATATTCTTCAGACGCGAATAGAATATACGCCTGTTTATTCTATGGCTTGTGAAGTATATACATCTCTTCTTTCAGACTCTTCTTAACCGTACAAAGAGTGTGTAGTAAACCGAATTTGCTTTCGAATGTTTCCTGTCTTCATTTAAAAATAACTAATTATTATTATGCCTTGTTGAGACTACTAACATTTTACGATGGTAAGATTTACGGGTAAAACTTACTTGTGTCCAGACTACCGAACTTAACTTGGTTATCGTGCTTGTTCTACCATTGTCTGTAAAGAAACAGGAAGAAGTTTCCGTAGAGTAAAGAATCTTCTTATTACAGAATTATAAAAAATGAACCCAAATGAATTGATCGTAGCCTCACATTTTGTAGATTAGTTCTGCCATCATTCTTTTATACTTTAAAAGTGATACGCACCACTAGGATACTATATATTTCTATAAAGAAAGAAATAAACTCACGAAGTGAGCCCCGCCTAATGACTAACTTGCGTTTAGATATCCATTTCTTACTAACTTTACGAGATAACCGTCATAAGTTGACGTTAGTTAAATTTTACACCCGCGTTAACGGTAAGTACCGTTTACATTACTAAAATGATGTTGGTCAATGTTAACAATGGTAAGATGTTAGTAATATAAACAAGGCATTATTGAAAGAATAGGAAATAAACATGCTTTTTATAATTAACACCATTATGAAAGAAAAAATCTGGAATGTTCAATTAAAAACTTTTCTTATCAACTGAAAAATTTGAAGAAAATTACAGTGGATAAATGTTTAAAACAAGATTTCTGCTGAAAAATTTCCGCTTCATATGACTAATTACGGAACGATTCATAAAAAAGGATAACACACAATTATTTTTATTTAGCAAAATTTATTGTGAAAATATTGTGTTTTTACATGTTTTGTCAAAAATCAACCTCTGGATAATTAATTTCATACGAAAACATTCATTTTACAGACAGAACATCACAGATAATTTAAAATGGAACAGAAATACATATTTACACATTCAAAGCAAACTATAGAAAACAATACAAAATTTATTTTTCATATTTAAAAAAAAAAACTAAGCATGCACTAACAAATTTATTAATTACACTAAGTGGTATCGTACGTACATTTTGTATGTAGTTTTTAAGTAAATGTTATGCACAGATTCTCTGTTAGCTGCTTAAAATAATGTTTTAGTAATTTTTGTGATAAAGGTTCTCACTTTTCAGTTTTTTTTCAACAGACTTCAATCAATTAATTTTCATTTCCAGAGACATGAATTTTTGTTCAAAAGCTATTCAACTTAAATTTGATATTTTCGGAACTTAGGTATATTTTTTTCCTCGTGCAGTTCTAGTGTGATAACGAAATTGTTCTTAATATTATGGTATATCTTTAAAAAGGCAAATGTACACTCTTAGTTTGAAATAAATATGACTCACTTTCTTCTGCAACTATCGTAAAATGGTGGCCACGCTCGTTACCAGACTTTTTGCGGGGTATTTAAGGGTTTTCTGAGATACAGTGTGGTTATGGATATGAAATCTACACTGAGATATCATATGGCTTCATTTTGTAAGTACAACAAATAACAAATTGTATAATACAGTATGGTAAAATCGAAGCAATATATAATGGAAATTTGAATGAACGTCTGGTATGTGATTCCTCTCAAATTCTGTGTTATTAAGACCAAGGAAAAGAAATGCATCGACTATTTTCTGGCAACGTGATTATACATGAGTGACGGATCCAGGATTTTCATGAAGGGACACAGGTGGAATAGACCAGGAACATTTTTTTTAATGTTTTCCTCCTAAGTGAATTTTTTGGGTATAAAATTTCTATTCCTATTTATTGTCATCATATTTCTTGTCATATTGCTGTTTTATCATGGAATAACACCAATATCTCCAGAAATTCGTAGCATTTCTAGATAAATGACGCGCTGGCTCAGTGGTAGAGGCCTTACTTCTTCATCACCATTCATACGGCCTGAGTCAAAGTTGCCTAAAGGACTTAAATAAAATTCAAATTCAACTTTAAAGTACATGAGGTTGGTCAAGAAAATAATTGAAGCTTTTTGTGAGATAAGCTGTTGAAATAATTCCCTAAAAATAAAGTATTTTTCCTTGATGTGGTGTCCCCTCTTTCGATCTACCACAAGAGTAGACACGTACCTCACTGAGACGTCAAAACAACATTTAAATACAGATATGATGCTTTTATATTGCTTAGAAACAGGAAAACTTTTAAACATCATGTTTGCAATGACAATATAATTTATTCGTACAATTACCGACTAAACTTATTAACCATTCACAGTATTAAAAAGTTTTATACTTCATAATAAACTTTGTATATGTATTTGCGTCTTGTTACTTTGACTTGAGTTGTAATTATTTCTTTTCCTAAGTCGACTCATCATGTTTAACAGTTTAAAACATTATATATTTGGTTTAATGACAAGTACAAGTTGTACAATTTTTTTCTCACATGACTGAAAAATACTTGAATTTCAAATATTGCCGAATAAAGTACAAGGAAATACAAGGAAGTACACACTGATGTCATACTAAAACAATCAAACAAAACAAAGTAATTACAAGATCCAAGTACCTAGACATACAATATAATCCAGCAACAATGACTTGATTGCAAGAAGAGTGATTCTAAATGGTTCTCAGGCCAGGCATTTAAGTGGCCGCGTAACATTTCAATTACTTTGGACAAGGAACTAACTCTCTGTACCTACTTTTTTTTAAAACACTAAAAATTTAATTATAAGTAATTTACACTGAAAAGTATATATGTTTATCATGTATTCCCTAATGCATAATTATTAGTAATTTAATGAAAGTATACACATGTAATTCCTATGGTGATAACAATACGAGTAATATTGAAAACTTATAATTAATATTCATTTACTTCCAATTCATTAACACATAAAGGACGTTTCATGGTGGCTTTGATACCATTTTCCAACTTACAACACATTAAAGAATTACTTTCATAATGCTACGAGGATTCACAAAAGCATTATTTTTTTCTTTTGCCCATTTCCAGTGCTACATAAGTTTCGAATTATTGACAGTAGTTCTTTTGGATATCCTTCGACCTAATAGTTTAGATTGTCTTCCTTTTCTATTATGTAGTACATTTCAACGATACTACGCTTAGTTAATTATTAGTTCCTTTATTAATATTATGATGAGATTCGGCCAAATGTTTTGAAAGTTTGTTTCAAATCAGTACCTTTAATACATCTCAAATGTTCTTTTAGTAATGCATCATTTCCCAATGAACGATTTATAAAAACTGCAGACAATCTCGCATACTAATTTCTCGTCTTTTATGGATTGGAAGTAGCTTTTACATTCTGAAAGTTGTTGGATATTATTAATTCATTTTTTTTAAAATCTTTGTAAGATTAGAAAAAACAACGTCTACTTCTTTAATGCTTTAGTTGAAAACAATTTCAAGATTAACCGAAACGGTCTTTATCTAATTAATTATTTAATCGGAAGATGACGTATATTAATTATAATTATTGTTGTAATAATATCCTCCCATGACAATTTAATATCAATACCCTATATTGTTTTCTTTTCCTTTGAATTATATGAATATTTACATTTCAATCCTGTGCACATGTATTTCAACACTCTTTGACTAACACTATTGGAAAGTGTTCGCAAAATTTTAGATGCGTAAATCATATAGTATTACAAGCAACTCTAGAAAAGTCCAAGAACTTAAAAGTAACTACTTCACGTACTGCGATACGCTCAAAATGTGGAGTCAACTGAATCAGTTGCTTGTTGTAACTTAATAATAATTAAAAGCATAGGATCGCATTGATACCTTATACTGTTATTATATTAGCACTATACTAATACTATTGTAATTGTTGTACACAGATGATAGATTTTACATCCACAGATAAGAAATATATAAATTCAATATTTTAATAAAGTAGAAAATAACAAAAACACGAAGTATTTATACCGGTGTATGTAACACCTATTGTGGGTTTCACCAATCTTCATTAAGAATTTAGTTAATCATTCATTAACGAATGTAATGTATTTCAAAGCATTTAAAATTATTTAAGGAATCAATTCTTAAAGAAGATTGGTGAAATCCACCACAACACTAGTAAATAATGTGATGTTTTCTGAGTACCTACTCTTCATAGACACTAAAGCGTATTACCAGCTCATATACTTGGCTTAACTAAATAATTCCTTTCAAAACAAATCCAATTACATAATTTAATAATAATAGTACTGTATTTCTCTGCTATGAATTCAGATCTAGATGGTCATCTGAAAAAGGTCTACAAAAAGGTGACGTAAATATTTTGTTTCGAAAAAATAATGTCAGCAATAAACAAAACTAACGAGACGGTTCGTTTGAAATTTAAGTACATTTTTTTATTTTATTTACATTACATTCACTACATCAGTACAGTTATGAAAGTACAAAAAGCGAAAATAAATTTATATACAAATATGTACAATAAGAAATAAAAAATACAAAATCTAGGAACACTCATCGAAGCAAATAAACAAAAAGTTATTAATAAAAACATTGTAGTTTAGGTTTATTGTATTTACTACGAATTTATTATAATAATATCAAATACTCATTTATTTTTGTAAATATCATAAAAAGATCCAGTAATTTTTGTTCCGCGAAATGTCTGCAACGAATAATAATAATTACTCAAAGAATGACTTATTTACAGAACTATAGAATAAGCAAAATCCCCTTTAAATGTTATTACGCTATATAGCCTATGTTAGCACTATGTCAGCCTATGTTAACCACTATAGCCTATGAAGTAAGGATTGCGGGAATAGTATTGAGGTTTAAGACCTCCTAAGTCGAGACAGGGACATAATTCTCTCTCCGATGCTCTAATCTACGGGCGTGTTAAATTAACGCGCGACTCGACCTGACCGTGAACTCGGACTGCCTAGAATCATGACATCCGCACGCCACTTCAGAGTGAAGCAGAAGATATTTCGCATTACCAACCATAGAATATTATCGTATTGTACGCTAATTTAGATTCATATGTGAAGTTAATTGATCATCCTTGATAGTATATGTGTTTTCAAATTACCATATTACAAATGAAATCTTCAGATGGAATGTATAAACTGAAAACAATAAACATTTAGATATAATACGCGCGAACACATTGGATTAAATACATGACAGCAATTTCTATGAATATTTTCTTAAATTGGTTGGCAACGCTGACTTAACTTGAAACAATCTCACTTGATAAGTTTCCGTTATTATTTGTTCATGCTAGTAAGGAAATACGCTGTGAAATTAGAAACGGCGCAGGCCAATACACACATGCCCGTCGCCGCAGTAAAATCCTGGAATTTGGAAACAAAAAGTATAAAGATACATAACCGAAGACGACCTTACCTAACCTCCACTAACCCATGGTCACTAAAAATGCAAGAAAGCAACTATTGATAATAAACGTGAACAGATAGAAATGTATTTTGGAAGGAAGAAAAGATATATAACCGAACCTGACCATAACTAACCTCCCCTAACGCATGATCACTAATCTAAGATAATCTACGCAAAATGCAAGAAAGCAGTTATTATTAATAAATATTAACATATAAATGTATTTTGAAAGAAAAAGCGAAAAAAAAGTCTTCCTCCAGTCAGAATTCGAACCCGAGTCACTCAACAAGCCAAGGCCTTAACCATTTTTTTTAAATTTGCCCTAAGCGGGCTGTTATTACTTGTTCAGCTTGTTATACTTGTTTTTACCTTTGTGGAACTTGTTCTCTCTTAAATCTAAGTTAAAACGAACTCACAAACATCAATCCCCGATGTGAGATTCGAACCCACGATCCTTGAGTCGACAGACTACCACACTAGATCGCTCGACCGCCTGGATCGCCAACCATTAGGCCCTTGCAAACTGTGATTTGGAAGCTGTATTTACACTGCACATGTGTTACGTAAGAACGTTACGAGATAAAGCGCGCGGGGGATCTTACTGCGGCGAATGGAGTACCAATAGACAAGCTATAGACCAGGCAACAGTTTTAGAGCAGCCTGGATTTTCGGATACCGTACTAGCACATCCCTATTAATATAACACTTAAACATTGCCCATTTGCTATCAATAAATTTAATCTTTCCGTGTGTTTGCATTTTTCTCGACTTCAGGGTCTTACAGTGGAACTGAATCTATTAGTAAAAGCAGCTTCTATGCTAGTCTTAGTTTATCTTAATGAAGACAATCTACAAGTGAATCATTCAGACGGTGTATTCAAAGAAAATAATAAGTGATTGCTAGAAGTTCTCACGAATACTTCGATAGTAGCGACAGTTGCGATCAGAGTTGATGCCTTCAGTTTCTAAGCAAGGATATTCCAATAGAGGATATGCGATTGTGCCAAGAACGTGAAGTCAAACGTACCAGCATAGTCCCGTCCAGTTAGCCCACTTACTCCAATCAAAAACATTGTTTTCGGCTAACAAAGATCGCAACAAGCTCTAGTTGTTTGCTAACCAATCAGGTACGTCGCCTTGGTGGTTGCTCAGTTGATTTTCTGGATTCATTCTTTCTCTGCCCATGATATAGCTACAAGAAATCCTCTATTAGAACATCCTTGTTTCTAACCAACCAATCATTCTTTATCCATGTAACTGAACGAAGAAGAAGAACTTGTAAGTACCTTGGAAGAACTCTTTTACCTCGTACAGACAAAAGTGGATATAAAATCAAGAGAAAAGAGAACATAAGTTTAGAAGACAAAGATAAAATAAAGTCGTAAAGAGCAATCTATTTCTAAATAATAAAGAAGACTATAAACCAATATAGAACGTAATCAATATTAAATTTATTATTATTTTTTTATGAAACATAACGACTATTATGGTTGAAAACTTCATTGACATCTTAGCCAATGAAAATTAATAATTTCCCGCCAATAGCATTTTTCGGCGGTATCGCGTAATCTTAGACTTGTGCTGCCATCTGGCGAGTGGGACGGAGGACGGGAATTTTTCTATATTATGCACAGTGTAGCAAGAGGCACTTGTTATTTTCTTTGCTGTAGCTTTATATTATAGATGAGATTCAATGTCAGAAAGACGAATAGTTTTTACATATTTTAAAATTATTTTGAATTCTACAATTGTAAATATAGAATGGAGTCGAGAACATTCGCAACAATTATCAATATGCTACACATTCTTGAATAATATTGTATGAATATTCCCTGATGATGTACTTCCAAAATAGCATGGTGTCTCCAGAGCTTCCCCTCAATGCAGAAATACCCCGGAGTAACCATGCGCTTAATTCTTCTTAACACCATGAAGGCTGACTTTCATGCACGCTTGGGTTGCTTACTTTGCTTGCGATTTGGGTGAATAGCCAATTGAAACTCATGTTACACGTAGAACACGCACCAGTAATAAAAAACTTGTTTTAATTGGCTACTCACTCTAATCGCAAGCAACGCAAGCTTCCAAGGAAAGCAGCCCTGACGATTGGGCTACAAATTAATATGAAAATTACTTTTCCACAGCATTAGCTGTGTGTTCAGAAAAGCCTTAAGATGGTGCTGCAGTTTGTTTTAATTAGATTATTTACTTACATGTAAAGCTTTGATGTCAACAAGGCTAGTACGTCTTTGGTAGTAAAAGTTGTTGAAAGTAAAAAGTTATGCCTAGTGAATTTCTTCGATACTTCAAAGACTGTTTATATTTTTCCAAATTAGTTTCTGGTAAATTTCATACCGGTACTGCTCCTACGGCTAGGATTTGGCCCCAGAAAACAACGGTTATAAGAAAGTGTCTGTAGTAGGCCTACATCTTTGAACTCAGTTTTGAGCCTATAAATTTCTATAATCTGTGTTCTTCTTACTTTATATGTTTCGTTCGAATAACAACATGCTGGTAAATATTGAAAATTTATATGAATTTCTTTATATTGTAAATTCTTGATATTACATACAAATTATATACTAATCGTAAGTTATTATAACAATAATTCTAAATCGGTTATAGTCGACACCGTGTTGCATGATATAGCAAGAGATGAAAATATTGAAAGAATGTGTTGCATACAATTTTGAACTTTCGTGCTTTTGATAGGTGAAGGAGTGACACGAATTTTTGTTTTTGGATAAGGATTGTATATTAATCACGTCACTGTAACTTTCATATTTTATCATGAGATATCTCAATCAGGTACAACATTTGAAGTGAAAAGTGTTGAAACGTCGCGCTACTATTCAAATTTGTGATTTTGCCACAGCAATATACGTCGTCATTTGAGTTCTATAGCAATTTTACACTGAGGCTTCGTAAATGCTAACAATATATATAAGGGGAAAGTGGGGTAGAACCGGATGGTCGGGTAAAACCGGGTATATGTTTTTCCGCTAGACCAGTGCAGCTTTCTTGCGAGCGACGCGACGACTGAAATAATTTCAACTAGTGAAGAGGAAGAGGGGCGGGAATTACATCATTTCGTTGCAGGCATTCATTTAGCGCCGGCGTCTGGTATGTTTGCCTGAGTTTTCATCACTTCCTTTTTTTTTTACCGATTCTTACAGAAACACTACTGCAGTGACTCAACAAGTAAATATTACTGTATGTTCCGTATTTGATGAGAATTTATTTTACACTAAATAATTATATGATTGGAAGTTTCATTAGTTAGGCAAAGACATATTTTTCGTGACCGGTGAGTGCGAGGGTGAATGAAACCGGATAGTATTTGGTTTCACCCTACGAGTATATTCATAACGAAAAGCCTTATATTTTTAAAATTAACTTAATAATACAATAATAAATAATTATTTCTGACGCAGCTCTCACAAAAATGTAATATTGGTAAAAAGACTCACTACAGAATTTAAAATTAATTTTCAATTCGAGAATAAA
>JAGDQP010067224.1:0-11177 GCA_022664845.1 Lepisma saccharinum
CAGTTTCTGTATGGCCTTTTGAATGTCACTTATACTTATTTCTAAAACGTGGAATAAGTTCTGACATTCCTCCTGCGAGTCTTCATCAAGTATATTGTCAGTCGTTTTAATTGAGGAAGATTTATTGTAAATAGATTGAAAATGCTGAGCGAAATCAGTGGCTACCTCATCGTTGTCAGTCAGGTTCTGTCCCTCATATAGAATGGGTATTGGAGAAAGATGGCGTGAATTACTTTTGATATAGGACCAGAAGTGTTGTGGATCTTGTGTTATATTATTTTCAGCATTAGAAATAAACGCATTATGTGCTTTTTCAATTCCCCGTTTCACTTCCTTACGTAATCTGCAGTACTCTTTATAGTGATATTGATGTTCGGTCGTTCCCTCCCCCTTAAGCCATTTAACTCGTTGGCGCCATTTCATTTTTACTTTGTCTATTATGCTTTTTGTAAACCAGCAAGGAAAAGTTTTTATCGTTGGTCTTTTTTTTTGGAATACACTTTTGAAATATTGCATAAATTACTTTATAAAACTCATCAACTGCTTCATTCACTTCCGTATGTTTTTTTAACTTTTGCCAGTCTACTTTAGCTAATTCATTATAAAGATATACATAATTCCCTTTCTGAAAATTGAACCCTAGTAAATTTCATTTGTTTCTGAGTTTAGATGATCGAACGCGTGGAAAACTTATACAAAGTGATGGATGGTAAGCATCCTCTTTAACTAATGGATGTAGTTCTCTAACTACTGTTACATTTGGAAGGTTACTGATTACTAAGTCTAACGTTCTCCCTAAGCTATTTGTAACATTATTATGTGATTCCATGTCATGATATAACATAAAATGATAGAGACTCTGGCATTTATTTGTTGATTGAGCCAAATCAAAACTTTTGCTGGTAATGGAGGGAAGATTTATATCACCGACAAGGAGAACAGTGCTACCTATTATGCAATTAATTTCAATAAAATTAAAAAAATACTCATACAATGAAATATCAGAGTTTGGTTCAAAATACACAACACAAATGTAAAGCGGTTTGGAATTTAAAATTGTTTTCACAAGAATACCCTCAGGGTCCTGTTCAGTAAGAAATACTTGAGTGACATCCAGGCCCCGAACTGCCAGTAAGACCCCTCCCTCTGTTGTTTTCCCACTTTTTTGGTAGTCTCTGTTTCTACGATAAACTCTGTATCTATTATCAAAAAATTCAGAATCAAAATAATCACCAGATAGCCAGGTCTCTGTTATTGCTACAAAGTCATAATTGTTTATTGAAATGTTTCTAGAGAATTCACATGCCTTACTTCTGAGTTATCTCGCATTCATATAGTACATTAGAAAATGCTCATTGGGTACGCTATTATTAGTACAACTACCTGTATTTGTTCTTGGTCCATCACTGAACACATTTTTAAGAGTCTTACCTCTCCCAAGGTCAGTATCCTTTCCTTGTCAATAAATGCTATTTTGACCGCCCCTTCCTCTTCGAGCAGCACTTCTTGTTTGTCTGGATGGTTGAGACTCTCCGACACTTGTCGCCGTAGGCTCAGCAGGAGACCACACAAAAGAGAGAGTATTTCTTTCCCCATCTGGATCCTTTGAAACACTCCCTTTGTTCACATTCACTGACCACGCACCAACAGTATCACTTAACCTTCTTTCGTCTTCGTTTCGCAGATTTTCCAAAGTGTAAGACTTCCCATCGATATTAAGTTTATCAAATTGCAATCTCGCCCGTTGTCCACGTTCCTTAGCCTGAATTCGGTAGCCTTTAAGTTCTCTTCTAATGTTCCTGACAGCGAACGAAAAATCTTCACTTATGCGCACGGGTGTCCCTTTAGCACGATATGCACTTTTTAATATTTCTTCTTTCCTTTCGTAAAATGAAAACTTAGCAATGATCGGTCTGTTTTTTCCCTTACCCAGTCTGTGCGATCTGTCTATATCGAACGGATTCAGTTCAATTTTAAGTTTCTCCTTAACAAAGGCTTTAACCAATCTTTCACAGTCCTCCCAAGATTCATTTTGACCTTCCTCAATATTACAGAAAATTAGATTGTTTCTGCGCGAGAAAATTTTAAGTTTATCAATCAGCCTATTATTAGTTTCTAATTGATTTTTAAGTTCTATATTTTCTTGCCTTACTATTTTTAATTCACCAGCCAAGTCATCTAAGCGTTTGCCCAACTCATTTGTTGTTGTACATAAGTTTGATATTTTTCTGTCCATGACATCGAGTTTAGAAATAACATCCTCTAGTGTGACAGGACCCGGATTTAACTCTATATTACCGATTCGGGCCAAAACGGGAATAGATGACTGGAGAATGGAAGAGACTGAACAAAGAAGAACTCCACGGACTGTACGATTCAATAGGTGTAAAAATAAGGAAATCGGGACTACTAAGAGGAACTCGCAATGGGGGAACAACGAGGATTATATTCTGTCTTGGTTAGAAAGCCGGATAGAAATAGACGGTTGGGAAGACCGAGACGTCGTTGGGAGGACAACATTAGAAGGAGTTTTCGAGACGTAGGTGAACGTGATGAAGACTGGCTTGATGTTACCCATTATATAATCCAATTGCGAACGCTTGAAACTACATTGATGAACTTGCGAGTTCCGTAAACCATATTAGTTGGTTTATATATCATCATCATCATCATATTCAAGCGTTTTCCATCCACTGCTGGATGAAGACCTACCCCTTTTCTTTCCGCATACCTCGGTCTTGTGCTATCCTCATCCATATAGCTCCTGAAAAACGCTTGATTTCATCTACCCATCTTACATTTCGACGTCGTCTCGGTCGTTTCTTCTCTCTAGAAATTCAATGTAGTACATTTGCTGTACACCTTCCATCTGTTCGTCTAGCTATGTGACCGGCCCAGCTCCACTTCATCCTCTTCGCAGTCCTGATTAAATCCTTTATCTTTGTGTGTGCGCGAATCCATTCACTTGTCTTCCTGTCTCTCCTAGTCATTAATAGCATGCATCTCTTCATTGTTCTTTGTGTGAATCTTAATCTTTGAGTCATTTGTGCATTCAATTTCCAAGTTTCACAGCCATACATCATCACAGGTAAGACACATTGATTATAACTTTTACGCTTCAGACATATTGGTAGTTTGCTTTTGAAAATTAAGTGTAGTCTTCCAAACGAACTCTACGCCATTTTACGAACTCTACGTTAATTTAGCATTCAAAATTTTGAGCTCTCCTAGGTAAACACACTCATCAACTATGCCTACTGTCTCTCCATTAATCTTTACTTCCTTCTTTGCAGCATGTTTATTGTACATTGTTTTTGTTTTACTTAAATTCATCTTATGGCCTATTTTCGAACTTCATTACTCAGTTGTTCCATTCTGGTTTATAGTTCTTCTGTACGTGAAGCAAACAGGGCTATATCATCAGCGAATCATAGGTGATTAAGATATTCGTCATTAATTTTTATTCCAACTTCATCCCAGTTTAGATTTTAGAACACTCTCTCCAGGACAGCAGAAACAGTTTTGGAGAAATTGAATCTCCTTGCTTTACCCTTTTCCAAGTTTAAATTTCTTACTGTCTTGATGCAGTCTAATGACAGATGTGGCAATCGAATAAATGTTTCGCAGTAACTTGTTGTATGCACTTTCGATGCCTTGATGTTCGTGATTTAAGTACTGCTGCCAAGGAGACCTAATCGAAAGCTTTTTCAAAATCTATGAATCCAAAACATAGTGGAATTTCATATTCATTTGTTCTTTCCATAAATTCATTCAATGCTTGTATGTGGTATATTCTGCTAAATCCAAAACGAAATCCAGCATATTCTCTTCCCTGGTTAAAATCTAAATCTCGTTCAATACGATTCAAAATAACTTTGGTGAACATTTTGTATAAAACTGACAGTAAACTAATTGGTCTGTAGTTTTCAACACGTTCTTTGTTCCCTTTCTTGTACAACTAAATGATATCAGCATTATTCCAACTTGACGGTATTTCTCTCTTCCTCACGCACAACGAGAATAATTTTGCAAGTTCCTTATTCATTTTCACCTTCTCTGCTGTGAGTCCATCTTCTCCTGGCGATTTTCCGTTCTTGATCCCTCGAACTACTTTATCCAAATCTTATTTCATTACGTCTGGGACATCTGAATCATTTTCTGCTGAGTCGTTACTTCCTAGCTCTTCTTCGGAGTACAATTCTCTGTAGAAATTTTCATTTTTTTTTATAATTTCTTCCTTATTTCGTGTTAAGGTCCCGTCTGGTCTCTTAACTGCAAATATTTGCTTTTTCCTTATCATGAGCTAATGTTTGGTTTCTTCAGGCTCTTGTTTGCTCGATTATATTTCTTACAAGATTTTTTCTTATATCTTTCTACATACTCTCGTATTTTCTTCCTTAATGTTTTATTTTATTTTTATGTACTCAATCCTCTTTATGTAACGTTCCTTCTTTCATTTCCCTTCTTTTCTTCATCAAGAGTTCAGTTTCTTCTGGGATTTTTCCTCTTTTTTTCTTTCTTGTGCCTGCTATTTCCTTGGGTGTTCTCTTATTATCTCAGTCAGTATTTTATTTCCGCTATTGATGTCTTCTTCATCTTCTAATTCTTCCAAGGCGCTGTCTGTCTCGAATGTCTGTCTGTATTTCCCTAGATTTTGCAGATCTAAAACTGGTGGTTTTCCTCTGATAAGGTTCTTTCTCTCAAGTCTAGTATTTAGTTTCATCTTACACCTCACCATACTATTGTATGCCCACTCCGGTGACCTCGAACTAGGTACCGTGATTCCAGTAATATCAAAAACACATGGAATCGCTATGTTATCAAGTTTACAGAGGACATCTACCTCAACACGTTGTTGTGGTGACTTCAGATATTCACATAATTATACTCTTACATAAATCATAACAACCAGTTAACAAAAATCAACCATCCAAGCAAACAGGTATTTTGCATGAGCACAATTGTACGAAGTGTTATATAAGCTATTGCATAATAATGGAAGTAAATTAATAATGATGGCGCTAACTCTTTTCCGGACAGACCCGATGAAATAACATGACACAGGATTTTACGGGCCATCTTTTTCCGTAAACTCTACTGAGCTAGTGTAAAAGTCTCCTCCAGGATCTTCGTCATTTAAGGAGGACAACAAACCTTCGTGATATCTTGGTTAACAGCCTTTCGACGTCGTTGGTCTGTCTGGTGAGTTAAGCGCAGAATTTTATATACTATTGATCATGTGACTAAACCATACTCTAACAAAACCTCTCACTTTATTATTTATTTCCCAAGCCAAATCCTATTTCGACCCCAGTCTAACTAACCTCATTCTCCCTTCGGCAGGACGGAGTAACGATACACTATGATGACTCGAGACTTTGAAATTGTTCAGAACACACACACATCTTGCAGAATTTCCATGTTATTTGATAGAATGTAGCATATTTCTTTCTTGGTCCATGTCCTTGGTCTTGGGCTTTTCCATGTCCACTTCTTCCGCGGCGGTTTCTTGAAAAATGTACTGGAAATAAAATCTGTGGGTTTCTGAGAATTCCACTAAATTCTCTCCTCTCTTGTTTCTTTTGCCAAATCCAAAGTTTCCCACTTTCCTGTCACTGCACTGCTTGGTTAGTACTTAAGCATTGAAGTCTCCCATTACAATTTTGTAATGCGATTTGACACTATCGCAAATCATCTGTATCTCCTCGTATAGGTTTTCGACTTCCTCCTGTGGATGTGAGGTTGTTGGAGCATACACTTGTATAATTCCCATACTGTATTTCTTGTTGATTTTTTTACTACCCGTGCGATTCTATCTGAAATTCCTTCAATTTCTGTGATCCATGTCTTCAGGTCCTTATTCTTCATCCACACATCTGATAGTCCTATGATATCCCACTTAATCCTTGTTAGTTCATTCTACAATTCTTCTAATTTATCCTCTCCTGCAAGTGACTGACAATTTAGAGTGACCACGTAGAGGTCCATTCGAGGTGCCGTGTCAGTGCCCTGGCAGTCTACAGTCAAATCCGGGCATTTGACCCTCAAACTTCCTTCAGGACTGACCGCTGCTGTTGCCAGCTGCATTCCGTCCTCCGTGCTATGAGATCCTTCGTGCTATGAGATCCTCCGAGGCTCTTTCCTTACTTGTATAATCATGTGTAAAGTAAGTAGGGATGCTGACATTTAACTCTCCACGCTGTCTGCTAATACGGGTTGGTGAACAGCTGATCTATGTTCGTTCGCCAAGCAGTTGATTGGGTACTAACAGGTCCCACGACGTGAACGTATGGATTGGACATTAGGTGTCTACCCCGTTCATCTCCCTTAAGCCTTAGCAAGAGGAATTAAGGGGTCTCCTCCCAGTTAATGACAGAAGCCTAGAAAGTATATGTTATTATACAGTATGTACAAAACATCGCAGTCATATTTCTGGCAAGAAAACGGGGACGGAAGTAGGTATATACATAGGTCCAACTATATACCTGGTATATACAAAGATCCAATTTCGAGATACAGAGTTTCCAGCTCAGAGGATACAGTCTACAATTATTGAAAATTCGGAAATATTTACTTCATTTTTAAAATTACAAGTATGGCAAAATATGAAGTATATCTATATTAAATTATAAATATTAAAAATTAAAATAACAAATATAAAACTAACACCAGATATATCAGCATGATATTTATATTTTATTTTTTGTTATTATACATTCAAAGTTGTTGGCAGAAAAGTTGTCAATGGAAATTCTCATAAACGTTGAGTACATTGTTGTATTTATATGAACTACTAAAACCAGCACTGATTAGTTCATACTATAAAGTAAAAACTCTTGTAACATCGTAATAAATCAATAAAGGAATACACTGTAAAACCTTTAGCTCTGAACTGAGAGTAAAAAATTCAAATTTCGTACCCACAATGTTTGAGAGGCAGTGCCGAACCCAAAATTGGATTTACAGGGACGGTTCTTGGGAGGGAATACATTAATAGAAACAAAAACGATGATAAAATATGAATCCCTGTGTCTGTCAGTGATCCTAAAAAAATGGCAGTACATTATACTATCTATTTTTTGGGAGGCAGTGATGGACTCAGAGATTAATAGTTTATCTTCTTCCTTGTTTCTGGTAATCTGTTTCCTCCCAGGAACTGAGAGGCAAAGAACCGACTCTCTAAACTCAGTCCTGGGTTCGCCACTGGCTCTCAAAAATTGGGAGTACAAAATCGGCGGGATTTTGTACTCCCAATTCAGAGGTAAAGTTTCACAGTGTATACATTTTTGGCACAGAAATTGTTTGCAGAGATATTAAACTATAAGATTTTTACAGAATGATTCACGAAAATTGCTGTAGCCCAGAATGTACCCTTCCTTACATATCATTCACGTATCCACTGTGTGAATAAGGTAAACGCCTAGAGAGATTTTCTACATAACCACACAGAAAGCATACACTCATTCATATGTCTATATTACTACTCCTTTCTTGATAACATATTTAGGTTCAAGATACAGGGGAAGGCTGAAAGAAAGTGTAGAATATCATGTAACACGAAAACAAAATACTGCTACCTGGTAGCTACGTGCCGCCACTATGATCCATATTAATGATCATGGAATTTTTCGTTCTATCTTGCTGTATGAGTAGCCTGTAAAATGGAGTCAACTGTGCAACATGGCTGAAACAACACAGACTCGTCGGATTTTTACGTGATGTTACAGCCAAGTTTCGTCTCCTGTCACAGTGCTAAAGTAGAATTTATGTCTTCTTGCACGCTAAAATTTCGAAAGTGTTTTACAATATCCACCTCACTGTCGTGTGTTTTCATTTTAAAATTTGCGTGGCACCCAACGCTGTCGCATTTTACCCTATCATTATTTTCGAAAGTGCCGACTACGCACAACCTTCCTGCGTAACTGGATGGCGATAGGCTGTTTCGTGATGCAAGGGTAGCTTTGAATCAATCCATTTACTTGTGTATGTTCCTCATCTGCCATAGACATTGGTCGATCACTTTCAGGTTTCCGACACACGACATTTTCCTGCTCGCCCCCACACTGTGTTACGGTCTACAGTTTCCTCTCTATAACAGGATAGTAAAAGAGGATCTATGATTCACTTTAGTAGCTATTAAAAATTCAGTCACTGCGCGTTGACTTATCCGAGTTGACATAGCAGCCACACTTAACTCTACTTCACATGTTCCTCATGTAGAAGGAGCGAACGCAATTTTAAGAACTTTGCATATTTTTAGTACGGTAAACGACCCACAACACTCTAGTGATTTTCATTGTTTTTAATTGCTATTTGGTCTTAGAAAATTGTGGTTTAGCTATTGATGAAAACGAAAATAGTATTGATGAAAACCAAACCTTTTGCAGGAATTAAGCGAAGTCAACCCTTCCATTGCAATCTAAAACAAAATGAAGCAAACCGAGGACTGATTGCATCTGCTGGAAGCAACTTCCTTCAGGTAAGATTAAATCTTACTCACATATTTGAATTTTGCTGTTATTTTGCTGAGTTTATACAATTTGTGTCTAGTTTTAAAGTCTCGCGTTATTTGATCTAGTTTATCATCATCATCATCATGAGTTCAATATTTTTTCTTTTTAATTGCAAGCATTTTTCTCTTTTTTGGAAGAAAATTGCTACGATTACTTAATATCAAAGAGAGATCAATAGGCAGGACTACTACAAATATATTTCCTACTTCGAAAATATACAACCTTCTTTAATATATAAACACTTAGATATTCAAATTTGTCGTAAAAAAGCGAGAAATTGTTGACGGTTTGCTCACAGCTGCCTCTGATGAAAGACTTTTACAGACTGCGTACGAAACTTACGCAGATCCATCTCCATTGATTCGCCGCGGGTTGACTTCATCTTCTCAAGGCATCATTTTTACTTAAAACCAGAGTATCACTTACAAATTGGTCCATTGAGTGAATCTGCATCAAACCTTCGGAAGTGTCAAAACAAGCACTAATTACAGGATGATTACGTAAATATCTAGAACATGCTTGATTCTTTTATTACTTCGTACCTGGCAAGGAGTAGTGTTAGCTGTAAACTAGAACAAAACTCTACAACCTTCTCTCTATATTAGCACTAAATTTATATATCTGAGTTTTACTAAACAAACTAAGTGTGATCGGAATAAAAACAATTGATAAACTGTATATTCAAACATTCTACCCCGCTATAGTAATTCTGTGAAATAGTTCCTCTGTTCAATTGAAAAAATCTGATAGGACGAATGCTTTCTTAGCTCTATTTCTACAACATCGTACTCTCTGACGAACTAATTCTTTACATGTGAAATGGAGTTTGATGGTAGATATTATGGAGACAAGAAAATGTCAAGGTTATGCAAGTTATCCAAGTTTTAAAATCTTAACATAATGACGAAAGTTACTATTCAGTGGGGGGAAAGGATTTTACTCTTTGTACTGTCAATTCCTGTGTCGTCCTCTGTATTATCCATTCAAAGCAAATGCATATCATCACTGTTCATCGATACGTAAATAAGGATTTAAACAAGCGTTGATGATACCTAACATCATTTCTGAACCTAACGTCTTCAAAATGACTTAGTGATGTTGTTTCTCTAAAAAGAATGCAAGGTGGTTACGTTGTTTATCTCGAAGGCAGAAGAAGAAGTTCATATTAACCTAAATGGCAGTGACAATAAATAGTCGAATTTACCTTTCTTAAAATTTAAACAGTGGACTGAGTGTTATTTGTGTGAGCAATCGACAACTTACATAGTGCACACATCGAACACTCGCCAGGATTGTCAACATTCTGAACAAGGAAATGCTGATGATGCAAATGGAATCTAGAACGCTCAACAGAAGATTTATTTTAAATATTTTCCGTGGACCAAAATAAAGATAATTAGAGGACCTAATGATCTTCTTCTCTTGTGTTTCTTATTTTCTTTAATTTCCAAAAACAAAGTACTTTGAAGTATCTGAAGTTTCTTGAAGTTCATTAGCAATGGAAAACGGGTTCTTGTATTTAGTCCTGGCATAAATAGTTTTACGCGTTTTAAGTGAAGAACGAACATAGTTTTCGAGATATATCAATTTATTTTTATAGCCATTATGGATATAAACTTCATATTTGCTATTTAGTGTCCAAATTGTTCTTATAAAAATCCTTGTTGTTTTGCATAGCTCAACCGGAAAATCCGCTTCTGTTTCCATCGAGGACTTTGAGTACATAAGTGTTTTACACGTTATCTCCACAAACACGAAACCTTTAGCAAATTGAGTTGATGACAGGGTTAGTGGATTTGCCAATAACTTCGAAAATTGAAAGCCAGTATGTTCTCCTCAAATTGCTATTTCGTAATCTTCGGTTTATGGGAAGATAGTAAATCCCTTCTCCTCAAATTGCTCTTTCGTAATCTTCGGTTTATGGAAAGATAGTAAATCCCATTTGCCTTCGTACAAAGCGTCACTATATTTCAATTATTTAAGAATGTTAGGCCACTCTGACTCAGAGAAAGATAGTATTATGCAGAGGATCTTGGAAGAAAGTTAGCAAGGGACTGTTCTGCCCGGAATTCGCCTCGTGTGATTCAAGAAATCACTAAGGATGATCAGTTAGGATGGACATCCGATAGGGTCTTCGATTTCTGCACTAACGCTCTACCAACTAAGCTATGGCCTCTCATTAGGACGTCATTGTAGGTCTATCACTTTGTCCTAGCACGGAATTTACAAAATGGACAGAATTTAATATTTTATTGTAAACATACTTTCAGAGAGGGAATGAAAACCATGTGCATAGAAAGACATTTGAGAAACAAAGATAACCAACTACCTCCTGCAATCATGTCTCTAATGCCAATGTGTATATACATAATTTAATATTTAAGGACTTTGTTCCAATAAGGGTGTTCTTTATACGTGACGAAAAGTTTCTCCTAAATTATTTTAATTGAGTTGTCTGCTTCATTCATTATATATTAGGAAGTTGTATATTTATTTGATAATTTTTGGCACAGGAATGAACAAATTCCAGTGGACCTAAAAGAAGATGATTAAACATTATTGTTATCCCTTTACGCTAAGTTAAACAACAAACACTTAACTTAAGATGCAACAAGGGGATCACATATTGGAGAAGAACATTTCCGAGATGGAATCCAAGATAAC
>JAGDQP010067226.1:0-11177 GCA_022664845.1 Lepisma saccharinum
ATGAGTCACATATGAATTGATACGCGTATGATCGTTTGAGATTATTCTCAAGTATGGATTTGAGTTTTCCTTCCTTAATCTATCGCTAATCTGAACCAGCTGGTACTTTCGAGTATGAACCGACGATCTAGTTAAAAAAGATTGGATGTGTCGCCTTCTCGGTATTTCCTCCCTCGTTCTAAATTGTTTTTTTCGCAGCGATCACAAGGATGTGGAATCCTCTTTCCCCAGATATTCTTAAATCTGGAAGACATTTCTGCGTCGCTTGTCTGGGCTGTAGAAAATGTTTGGAGCTAGAGTTTTGGTTGGATGCGTTGCGTGGGTACTCTAGGCTCCTGGTGACCCTATTTATATTCCTGGGTTGTTTTGGTGTTGCAGTGTTGACTTCACCTAGCCAGGAATTGTGTGTGTGATCTTAGGTGGCGTTTCAATATTTTTCTTGATC
Organism: Lepisma saccharinum; assembly: GCA_022664845.1. Lineage (NCBI taxonomy): Eukaryota > Metazoa > Arthropoda > Insecta > Zygentoma > Lepismatidae > Lepisma > Lepisma saccharinum. The sequence goes on from JAGDQP010067226.1 coordinate 446, forward strand.
TTCATCCCAGTGGCTATGCTCCAAAGGAATCCAGACGGATTTCATTCCCACTATGAAGAACTGCAAGTCTTGCTATCAGATACTTCTCCTGTTGTAGTTTGTTTCCAGGAAACAGTTTAAAACAACTGAATGTTATTTTGAAGAGCTACACACTATATCGCACAGATTATGCAACTGATGGTCGTGCATGAGGCGGTGTTGCTTTTAGTGTTGCTGACACGCTGTGTTCAACACACCTCCACATCGCTATGAACCTACAAGCGGTTGCTATTCGCGTCCGCCTCGAGCAGCATGTCACAATCCTGAATTTGTACATCACAAGGGAACAAGACTTTACGCTCCTTGACCTCCAGAATCTTTTGCAGCAGTTACCCCACCCTGTAATTTTAGTTGGAGATTTTAATTCATAGAATGTTATTTGGGGTAGTGTTCGTACAGATATCCGCGGTAGAATAGTTGAATCTTTTATTGATGCTTCCAACTTAGTTTTATTAAATACTGGTACTAACATGCATTTTCGTTTGGCAAGTTGCACATAGCGATAGACCTGTCTCTCTACAGTGCAGTTCTAGCACCCATGCTGGCAGGGCGTGTACATGACGATCTATGTGGTAGTGACCACTTTCCAGTAATTTTAGGCTTTGAAAATGATTATCAAGCACCACGAAAATTACCGCATTCGCATCTGAAGCGTTCTGACTGGAATAAATATGAAACTCGTGTCGAACTAGTCTATCAAGGTGATTTGCCCCTGAATTATTCGGTTGAGTACTTAAACCGTGAAATTTTGCGATCTGCCAGATGTTCCATCCCACAGTCTGGCCGAACATCACGTCGGCGTTCTGCTCCCTGGTGGAATGATGAACTTGCACGGCGACGACGCAGTCGCGCTCTACAGGTGTTCAATCGATATCCTAAAGCGTCAAATTTAATTGCAGTTCGACAGTCACAAGCTTATTTTCGACGTCTCGTGAAACAAACACTGCGTACATCCTATCGTGAATACGTACCATACATCAATTTACTAACGCCAATTCGAAACCTGTGGGATAGGGTCAGACGTTTCTAGGGGAACTGTCGCTCCGAGACATTATCTACTTTGAAACAAAACCATGTCTTGCATACTGACCCTGAAGAGATAGCTAATCTTCTTGGAGCAGCCTTCGCATCAATATCCAGCTCTCAGCACTATAGTGCTAATTTCGTAAATATTAAGACCGGCAGAGATAATACCCTTACGCTTTCACTCTAATAATTTTGAACCATATAATGTCTTTTTCACCGAATGTGAAGTTGAAAGTGCTTAACGGGATGTTAGAAACCCATCCCCTGGACTGAAATGGACATTATGAAATGCTGCGACATCTTCCCTCCAAGGAAACGTATTCTTGCTAAACCTCGATAATCAGATCTGGAGGACTGATAGTTGCTCTATTAGTTGGCTAGGAGCTATTGTAATCCCCATTTTGAAACCTGACAAAGATAAACTAAACCCCACAAATTACCGGCCCATTGCTCTCACTAGCTGCGTATGCAAGCTATTTGAGAGAACGATAAATCGCCGCCTAATATGGTACTTGAAGAATAATAACTTGCTTTCCAATGACCAGTGTGGGTTTCGACAATACCGATCAGCTGTCGACCACCTAGTCAGGTTAGTCTTTTGTCAAATGCTTTCCTCCGCAATGAACGTTCTCTCGCTGTGTCCTTCCATTTAGAGAAGGCCTTTGATACCACCTGGAGACACGGCATATTAAGTCAGCTTAATGTCTGGGGCATTGGGGGCCACATGACCAATTTTATATCAAATTTCGTACGTGATTGCTATTTTCGTGTCCGTGTTAGTGATAGTTTCTCAGAGCGTTATCTCCAGAAGAACTGCGTATCTCAAGGGAGTGTGCTGAGCGTAACACTGTTCGCTGTTGCAGTGAATAGTGTTATGACTTGTATGCGCCCTCCTTGATGGTCTTTTATATGTTGACGACAATTGTCTGTAAATCTGCGAATATCAACCCCGCATCTAGGCAGATCCAGTTGATTCTTAAACGTCTTCTTGAGTTTCACACTAGACTGGTTTTAGTTTTTCACCTACGAAGACAGTATGTGTGCATTTCTGTCGTAAACAAAATTGCTTTCTGGATCCAGATTTGTTTCTTGGAGACAGACAACTTCAGTTCGTCGAGGAGGTATGGTATCTTGGTCTGAACTTTGATTGGCGCAGTCACCTTGGCCAAATTAAAATTCCCTGTACCAGAGCTCTGAATTTGTTACGTGTTTTAAGTCATCCCACTTGGAGTACTGATTGTACAACCTTGTTGCGCCTTTATCGGGTACTAATTTTACCCAAGCTTAATTGATTGTCACGCATATTCCTCTGCACGATTTTCTGTCTTACATACGCTCGATAGTGTCCATCATGCTGGAATTAGACTCTCCACTGGCGCGTATCGCACAAGTCCTGTCACCAGTCTTTGTGCTGATGCCGCTGAACCACCGCTCGAGATCCATAGGATGTACCACGTGCTTAGCTATCTTGCTAAGATATGTTTGGCAGGCCACCGAGCAAATAACTTAGTCGTATACCCAGTACAACGAGTCCTATATGAATGAACGCCGTGGTGACGCTACCCAACCACTTGGCAACCGAGCATCAGAGTTGTTGGAGAATCTGAATGCAGACCGCCCAACTCTCTGCCCTTTCCATTTGTCCCCGTCCCCCTGAACACTTGCACGCCTATGGATTGATCTCTCTTTATCATCTGTAAAGAAATCTGAGACATCCATGATTGAATTCCAGCAACGTTTCGAGCGTTGCAGAGTCAGTATCCACGTTTTATCTGTTTTTACCGATGGATCCAAATCAGATGAATCTGTTGGATGCGCGTTTGTTGTAGGTGAAGCCCGTCAATTTTGTCTTAATCCCAAAGCCAGTATTTTTACTGCTGAGCTATATGCTCTTTTAAAGGCTTTGGATTTTAGTCTTGTCTGTGGTTTCAACCGCATCCTTGTTTGTACAGATTCGCTCAGTGTTGTTCAAATCGTTGTCAGTATGTATTCTGAGCATCCACTCGTGCAAGATATCCTATGTAAGACACACGCTATCTGCTTTGCCGGTGGTGAGGTTGTCTTTTCGTGGATACCAAGTCATGTTGGTATCCATGGTAATGAATTGGCAGACCAAGCTGCTCGTGAGGCCTCTTTAGGAGCTAACATTGATATCCAACATGTCCCATTTCAGGACATGTTGATATAGGCATGTTACACGGAATGAATGGCAACGACGATGGGATGACATTGTTGTTAATAAATTGAAAGAAATTAAGGTAACTGTTGCTCCATGGAAATCATTTTGCCGAGATAGTATGCGTGAGGAAGTACTTTTATGTCGTCTACGTATAGGGCAGAGTCGCTTGACTCATGGATATCTGTTGCGACGTTTGAACCATCCGTATTGTAGTAAATGCAATGGAATTTTAAGTATTTGTCACGTCCTTTTAGATTGTCCAGGATATAATCATCTCAGACAACGTTATAACATCCCCAATGGCATTGCGTCATTATTAGGGGATGAATCAGCTATATTGCGACGAGTTCTTTTGTTCGTTCAAGAGACAGGTTTATTGCCGCCTATTTGAGATGATTGTGTTGTTTAGCTGTTACGTTTTATGTATTATTATTATTTTATTTGTGTGAAGGCCCATTTACAGCCTTCACGTTTTTAACTGTTTATGCTGAAGATTCTATACATCTTTAGGTTTTACCACTATTTTCTTTTTCTGTAGACACCTTACTTCAGCATTTATATGATTTTATTATTTTAGTTAATTAAGAGCTATGTTTAAACATGACACAGATAAGGGGTTTCCCCCGTATCGGGAAGGGCGTAAGTCATAGTACTGTTACCGCCCATACAATTCATTTTACCTTTATCTTCATCTAGCGATTGCTAATGCATTAGTTCCTGAACGCCATAAATTCATTGAGAGTGGCAGGGGCGTTTCTTGCGGGTGGTTCCTGGAAATTTTCATGCGGAATTATTATACTTTTAGGCGTAATTGTTATCATTTCATACCCAGACACTCTTTGGATCTGCACCCGTAAGCCTGTGAGCTTTTTTAAAAACTACCTTCTAAATATGTGGCTGGCTCTGGAGTGTGCTATCGTCCATTAGGATAGATTTTCAGAATATATTCTAGATTTTGCGAAATCTATGTAATATAAATGCGTTCGATAGGAACATAATTTAAGGCACAGTAATATCGCAGAATAGAACCAAACATCGGAATAGCAAATCCAAAGTTACTGAGCTTCTTACTGTTTACTCTGCGTTATTTTCTGTTCCAGGGACTGGATTATTTTTTTAAAAAAGGAAGGTATTAAAAAGCTCGTGGATATAGTTTCCCGTGAAAGAAAATAATACCCCCTTGATAAAAGTATCTTTAAATATCAATGACGTGCGGTTTCAGTTCTTTAAAGTAGTGAACATAATGTTAGTGTAATTGTTTCTGCCCTCAACCGTAAATACTCCTTTACTCAGAAATAATTTAAGTACAAATCATTTTGCTAATGGAACATCATTTGCAAAAGTCGTAAAAAAAAGTTTGTATACGTTCGATCAATATTACTATTAAAGAATATTGTTTTTCTCATCCCTTTACTACAGCTACCTAACCCTTGTGAGAATGCACTTTGCAGTCATATGTGTTTACTAGCACCACGAAGAAGATACAGATGTGCATGTCCAGAACACATGGAAATGAATAATGACAGGAGATCATGCTCAAGTAAGTGTACTTAATTTATAAATTATTCTATTTCTATCTGATGGTCCACAATAAAATTAATTTGAAACGTGATTTATTTTCCTATTACTGAATATACGCGAATATTGAAGAGTTAAATAAAGTACGATCAAGATTAGCAGCTACATAGTAAGATAGACTTATCCCTTCTACCTATTTCGTCTGCTCTAAGAAGCAGGTGATTTTGAATCTTGCCGTTAGGTGACTCTTTGCGACTACTTTCAGTTGCTTGTTCTTTCCAGTAGTAGCCATCAGAGCCACCAAACGGAAGGATTCAAAATCAGGTGCTCTTAAGCAAAAACCCATCAATTTTAGCGCAGACGAAAATAGGTAAACTCTTTAAGTCTTATTATTTAGTCTATGGTACTTCATTACTTGTATTTCCCACAAAAACACCTATTGTGCGACTTCTAATGCAATATTATAGGTATAGTAAGGGAACAAAGGGAATTGACAGAAATACAGATTAGAAAGCTATGCTTATGTTCTGGCGATTACAATATAACATACAAAAGGACAAATCAACTCCCACCGTGTTCAGTTCGTGTAAGCCGTGTGCTCAGTATGAGTCACCAGACATGTTTCTTTCAAGAGCAGAAGAAATTTTAAACTACACAGGTCAATCAATAATGAAGTAAGAAGTGATAACCTTAAGTTAAAAAGGAAAATAAGTTTCCAAATATGCGAGGGCCATAAAAATGCATACAGACAAAAAGAGCGCTTCGTACACGGAATACGAGAACTGAAAATTTAAACATGCATAACCGCACTTAACCTTAGCTAACCTCCGCTTATTTAACCCATGGTCAATAATTTAAGATAATCTACGAAAAATGCAAGAAAGAAATTATTAATAAATATCAACATATAGAAATATTTTGAAAGATCTTTTTTTTTAAAAAAAAAAATATGTATCTATATTTTTACATCAGTGGCAACGAAGTTGCGTATGATAGTCAATTCATAATGTATAGGGAATATATATGTATACATTGTATATTTATAATATATTAAACATGAAAACATAAAAACAGAAGCTACAATACATTATACATGAAACAAACATTATCAGTGAAAATCGAATTGGGACAATCCTAAAATTTTAGTTGTGTACATGTGATAAAATCTTGAGAGATCAGAATTATTTCATACCCCTGAATCTGTCCTTGAGTAACGCTCACATTGGATTAAAATCCTTTTTATTTTTTTAAAAAAAATTAACACAAGAGATATTCCCAATTTCCAATGGCAACATATTATTTATTTATTTACTTTTTACGTCAGTGGCTACAAAGTTGCTTATGATAGAATCAGACAATATTGTGTAAGATATATTTTATGCGTTGTACCCTTATAATAATATACATTACATATAAAAACATAAATTACACTTAAGGGGACATTTGCCGTTTTAAATTTATAAAATAGCATATATATAGTTATTATTTTTATTGAAAAAGTGATAATGATACCACTTATAATGTTTCAAAATGAATTCTCTAGAGGGTAACTATTAATTAATTAATTGATTAATTAATTAAACATTTTTGTTTATACTTTTCTACTAAACTAACGAAGCAGGAACATCGAATCTAAAATATATGATTCACTACACCTTCCTGAGTGACATGAAAAATTTCACGTTTCTTTTGTATTAGATGAACTTTTATGCGCTTTTCTCTGAAGAGGTGCGCAGGTCGATTGCTACAGTTTTATGCAAAATAATGTAACATTGATTTTCTAATTTTTATTATATTGAAATGGTGCATTTGTTTACCATTTAATATATGTAATTGCAAAGAGTGACGATTGCTTTTTCTTTTGCAATATTCGTTTACTTTAAAAAGTATACCCATTCCGAAAAAAGTAAAAGGTTTGTTATATTAGTCAATCATTTTGAATTCCCCACCGTTCACTAGCGCCGCCATGCGAATCAGATGCGAACTGCGACGACACTTGCCCATAACGACAGGAGAATTTCAGTGGTGCTTACTCTGTTTTACTGTCCAGTGCGTTATTTTTTTCTCTGCTGTGATTGGTAAAACTAGAAGACCTCTATCACAAACTAAAGAAAAGGAGTAAACATTCACAAGCACGTCGTTTATATTGGAAAAGTCTTAAACTCGAATGTGATGATGTAAACGCGATTACAGTGAACTTGGAAGATGCCGTAGTTCAACATATCGTTAATGAAGACATGCTCTTCGAGTGCTGTAAAGGAGCCTGACATCGCTAAAGAACACAGCAGCTCTAGCAACTTACAACAGGAAGATAACGTTAATAATAAGAATATTTAATTAGTTGATTGCTTGGCATTGTATACTACCAAGCGAGTAAAAATATCTCCAATCAGAAATTCTCTTACTCTCAGAAACAAAACATTTGAATATTGTTTCATATAATATATGTGGTATTGTTTCTCATGCGCATTTATCAGTATGTAGACTTTTCCCCCCGCCACCAAAAAAAAAAAAAGAAACACAATAAAAACCCAGCCAATATTCAGCTTTAAGAATTTACTTCAAAACTTGATATGACAGTTCATTGCTAAGATACTTTGTTTAAATCATTTCGAATTTTTGTTACTAATCGAAAACATTGACAGCATACAAGATTTCAAATAAAAAAAATACTTTTAAAAAAATTCTAAAAATTAATTTATTAGCTGCATTAGTAACTAAGGTTTTATTTTGTCATGTAAGTTACTGATTATTTATTTATTTATGCGCGGCTTTTGTCTAAGTAAGATTTCTTTTTAACTGTGTAAAGGTAATGGGGATTATGTACAGTTCATGGGCGTTTATATCCAGGGAAGATTTTGTCCAGGAGGATTTTGTCCTACATTCGGGAATCGAACCCAGGACCAGCAGAGCTATATTCCTCGGTGAACACTAATTCGGGGTAAGAGGATGAAGAAATCAATTGAAACTGTCTTACTGAATTGTAGAAAATCTCACTGAGGATGACCAGCCATCAGAGATGAATTTAGGGGGTGGTCCGGGGGGAATGCCCTTCCTGAAATTAATTGTGTATCTGACATTCATGATTTGAGGGATGATTCATTGTAACAGTCCTGAGTTCATCGACTGTCCCTGGCACCATTTATATAACTGTCTTACCATTTACTGTTTCAGGCACAGAACACGAAGTATGGACAATTCGTATTACTTAAAATGACAAGGTCCTGGCTCAGTCTGTACCGTCCTGTGTAATGCTGAATGATGAGTTATTCGCCTGCTTTTAGTATACGGGCCACCATCGAGAATATATCGACGATCATTTCCCGCTCTAACAGGTTTTAACTATAGTGGGAACCTCCAACGAAAGGGATCATCACCAACTAAGCAAACGCTGAATGAACTTGGAAATAACCAAAGATAGGCCTGTTTCATAGAGCAATTGCAACTGAATAGGAATATCCCCATAAGGGTATTCGACTACCTCAGGAATTGCTAAGCTATCCTGAAAAGCAAAGAAAATTATTAAAAGCTACCTTTCAATATAAAAAGGTATATTTATTAGATCGTCAGATCATTTTCTTCTGATTTCCAGTTTTTTTTTTTTTTATTGTAATAATTTGCCATACAATCGTTTAGGTCACTGAAATATATCTCACAACTTTCTACAAGCTGGTAGCTTCCATTGCTCCAGAATCGTTTAGTAAGTAACGAGTCTTTTTATCTTCTTAATGGAACGATAAAGAATGTTCTTTAACATTAGATGACATGCACGTTTACACATATAATAGACAGTCACACTCTCAAACACACACTGACAGGATTGATGCGCGGGCGACATCTATTATGCTCGACCGCGGCGATACTCAAGTCGTCCACACTTCATTATTGTTTCTAGTTTTGTCCACATGTGAGCGGTGGATCGCCCGGTTACATCATGTATGGTTGAGCAATGCAGGAATACCAATATCTCAATTTTGACAATTTTGTTGGGTATGGGTTTCATCCAAGGAGGTGAAATTGCAGGTATTTCTGACACATTTCGTACATATATCTATGTCATTGCATTTTATGCCATAAAAAAGTCGTAGTCTTATTCTCCTACCTCCCCTTCCTATTAATCTTATTATTGATGTTCTGCCCAAAGGCAGGTCTTTGACACGAACATCTCTGGGCAAGGTGAACCCATGGTTGCCATTGCCTTTTACGGGATGATAACGCTCATAGGACGGGAGCTACAGTATAACGTGGGATCCGAACCACTTGTGTCCGCACCGGGAATCGAACCCGGGACCCCTTGTTTCATATTTTGACATTCATAATTTGACATTTATAATCAGCTACCTCAAATCTATAAAGAAACTAATTTTCATCCCATTTGGATAATTTTGATATACTTTGACATGCCACATTATATCCGCTATTTTGAAATTTTTGCATTTTGACTCCACAATCGCAATTAGTGACTTTGAAAAACAATTTGTACGTAATATCATGCACATTGAACAGTGTTTTCATATTTTGACCAGCTTTTTGGGATTTCAGTTTCGTGCGACGTTCTGAAAGTATGGTTACTATCAGTGGTGTGTTTCCGCCCTGGCGGCGACAGTGCACTTATTTCCATGGTCTGGCTCCGCCAGGGTAGTTTTTCAGGCATATATTTCATTTTCCTTGGTTTTAATTTGAAGTCAAAGGTTCTGCTCAATCATGTGAATGTGAAGCTAATTTCTGATCGAACAAACTCCCCCAAGAAATACAACAGTAGGTCTTTACCTCAACCTCGAGAGGAGTGGATATTTGGTCTGGCGGTTTATGGTTGTTATTGGCGAGGGCAATGTCACTGAAAACCCGTCAAGTAGTGGCAAGTCAATGAAATAATTCTTTCGAGGTATTTGCAAGGCGCCCACCCATCAAAATAGGCTTCTTTTTAGTAAAAGTTTCAGCCGCCTGTTATAAATATTCTCTTGTTTCGAAATTTTTCTTTGCAGCAAATGTATCTCAAAATTTGTAATTGCAGTCATTCAACCGCTACATTTGACTGAACTGAACAATGAATAGTCACCAAGAAACTGTAAAACAAATACCCTCTTTTCACCTTCCTCCTTCCATCCTAGGTTATTGTCTTGTTGGGAGGAGAATCGGCGGTAGATGACACACGCAAGATAAAAAAGTGGAGCGAAAGTGGGGGAAGAGATGATGGTAAAATATTTGTTGTACCAAGTAAAAAACAAAAACATGTGTGAGGATGGAGTGTGTGTGAAAGAAAACATGGTTCGCCGTTAGTTTTCCAGCATGAATAAGCGTGGAAGAGGAGGAACCAGGGGAGGGGTAATCGACTCCGCAGATGAACAGGCAAAAGCAATAATTTAACAATAGTGATTTTGAAGCTTGAAACAAGACTATAGAAAGGTCAGTTGTCATCAGTTTCTAGAAAGGACCGAGAAACGGATGAGTATCTCAACCTTGGAGGAATTAGATTAGATGAAGACGCCCAAGCTGCCAAATTTTGAAGCTGAAAATGGCCGCCCGTCAATCGTCCAGTGCGGCCATCCGCCATCTTGCATATGGAAGAAAACCACGAAATCCGTATTGTTTTATGTACACCATACAGATAATATTTATATGAAATCTATATCATATGTTGTTATACTTACATTTGCTTTTTAGGTAACGTTTAAATTAACTCCAGGTGTGGTTGATTGAAAAGAATCAAGCAGAATAAACACTGTACAATGAAAATATTGACATCTGTAGCCGTTAACTACGTAAGACCCCTGGCCACATAAGTAGATGTGCTCATTAAGGAATTCTTCTGCGAACGCGCTGACACAGCTTTGAGATTTCAAAATCAATTCAGGGCGTGAATGTTCCTCTTTTTTTGTCTGATCCATAGGAAGGTAATGACATCACCATTGGTTCACCTTGCCCAGAGGCCTTCCCAGTCCTTTTAAATTTTCCTTCATTTATTATTTG